>JAODAL010028544.1:0-53154 GCA_025379985.1 Phyllomedusa bahiana
CCAATTGAACGGGGAAAACGGGGGCCCAAGCGAGGCCCCAGTCATTTGTACACCTTGATTGGGTGGGTTTTAATAAAATCAAACACAAGAATAAGGGCACAATCTAAAATTAGGTTGGTCAAAGCAATGTCAGAAAATGGGTTTTTTTTAGAAAAGAGAAAAGATGCTTGCAACTAAGTTTCGGGGATGTAATTTGGGAAAATTAATCATGTGTATATACAGTAAAAGTCAAAGGTTTAGACACCCATTTCATCCCTGGATTTTCTTTTTTTTTTTTTTTTTTTTCACATACAGTGCCTTGCGAAAATATTCCCCATTGAACTTTTCAACCTTTTTTCCCCATTTTAGGCTTCAAAAAATAAAGATGTAAAATTTTAAATTTTTTTGGGAAAAACAAAAAGTGGGACACATTGTGAAGTGGGAAAGAATTTATTATAAAATTTTAAACTTTTGTAAAAAAAAAAAACTGAAAAATTTTTGGGGGGGCAAAAATTTTTTTGGGGCCCTTTTTTTTCAGTGCAGCAAATTCACTCCAGATCAAAAGCCCCCCCCATTTTCCAGAGCAAAAACATAAAATAAAGGGCACTCGATTGGCGTTTAAAACAAAAAGGTTTTAGACCCCAAAAAACAGTTTCATACATGAGGCCCCAAAAAAACTTGGATTGGTTTATGTTTTAATTTTAGTTTCTTCAAAAATCCACCTTTTTCTTTATTACAGCTTTGTACAAAATTTGGCAATCCTCAATATGTTTCATGAGGTAGACTTATGCCCAATCCCTTGCCGGCACATCCTGACCCCTTTTGCGAAATTTTCAAACCCCACCCGGGTTTTTAAAGCGCTGAGGGGGAAAGGGTCAGGTCTAAGCTCCACTTCCGGGGGTTGCACCCCGCTTCGGGCCCATGGGGCGTTGCACGGATCTTTCCTCCCCGCCAAGGGCTCATTTTTGACGGGAACACGGTGGAAATTCCCCCCTCCCCATCCCAGCGATTTTGGCAGCACGAAAAGCCATTTTGCGTATTTAAAAAGTCGCATGGCTGACCAATTAAACATCGGGGGGGTTTTACCCAAAAAGAGTGGAGAGGTGAAGGATCTAAAAACCCTCCTTTACCGTTTTGAAGACGCAACCCAAAAAGGTCAGTAGGAAAAAGGGGTTGTCAGCGACCATTGTTTAATTTTTACGGAAAAAAAGCTTAGACTTTGTGGGGCACAGGTCCCGGAGTGAATGAAAGAATAGCGAACGACCTTATCACCGTCGGGTGTAGAAGGGCCCCACTGTTTTCCCCTTGTATTGGCTTCTTTAGGCGGTGGGTTGGGGGGGTGCAGGCAGCAGTCAAAATTCAGAGTAGAGGCAAAACCTAGCCGGGCCCCGGTGATGGGCAGGGTGAGGAAGTGGGAGGATAGGGCGGGTGGACACCACCAGTACCGAACCTTTTTGGTGGTATGAAATGGGACAGATTTCAGGAGGGAAAACAGAGGAAGACTGTTGGCCCCTCGCTCCAAGGTTGGAAGATCCCGGCAGCATCTCACCATTGAGTCTTGGATGCTATATTCCTGAACATGACCCACCTAAGGCAACCAAAATGAAAAGCGATAAGGGTGGCCAACTCCCTTTACCACTTACAAATCAAAAGTGAGCACTTTCCTTCCACCACACTAATTTCAGTAGATGCAGGAATTTATGAACGATGCTCATTGACCAATTCAAGACATCTGTTTGCGTCTATCATCACATTCTAATTGTTACGAGTGGAACATACGTCAGCAACGTTGCAGCAGAAGCATGGAGCCAAGTATCCGCAGCAGCAGGAGCATGCATTGTTGCAAGAAAGAGCCACTGAGGCGTTAAACAATTTTCTAACTCTGTTTATTATCCACCTCACCAGGCCTGCAAGCGACAGGGCAGCATTCAGACGACGACCGAGACCCCGGCTCAACAGACCAAAGATATTTTGTGAACTTCTGGAATGAAATGGCCTGAGCTTTCCTTCGCCCACATATTAGCGTACAAATTTTTTAAGGCCATGCCCAGCAGCAGGCGTAATCTACATAACGCAACCTACAGCACAGCTGGCGGGTGATAACTGTCAAACATACCCGTCTTTCCACCTGAAGTGGATCGTAATGACATTTATCAAAATAAAATCAAGCGTGGAATCTCTGACGATTTTGTTGCCCATTGAAATACACATTCCATCAGTCCATCTATTAACAAAATCATCAGCTCAGATCTTCCCGTAAGATCATCTATTAACTTTTCCCAGGCCCATACACCTCAAATCAAATTGGACCCCATCCATTACGCTTTCCATTTTTTTTAAACAATATTGTGTGCCCCCCTTTTTTGATTAGTGCCCATACAGTAGAACTGCCCCATACTGCCCTATTGCACCCTGGCAGTAGCAGCCACTACGGGGCCCTGCAGTCCTGAGGTTTCCAAAAGCCTCTTTTAGTATGACACATAATAGACACAAGGTAATGGAAAGTCACAGGTAAACATGGCACTGATGCCAATAGGGCAGTACTCCCTGACAGACCCAAATCAAAAAGGGGCCCACTGAAAAATTAAAAAATCGTAACAGGAAATGGGATTGGTGCCCCATAAAATTTAGTTGCATGTTGCCCCTGAAAACAGTTTAAATAGATGACAGAGGCGCCCTGTCTACCACTCGGCACCCCATATAACTACGGCCCTGCCATCTGACCTGCGAAGTTGCCCCTGTTGGGATGTGTTCGTTGCTGCCACCCTGATTGGCTGACCTACTAAGTGTGAATGTGAAATGTTCCCTACATTTCTCCAATGACTGATAAGGAGAGTTGGAAATAGGAAGGGATTGTGCATATGTGGGGCAGTTTTATCAATACTGACGAACTCTTAGACAGTGTAAACAGACTAGACAGATCATAACAACGGAGCCATACGGTTGATGAACTCTGTGTGCATGTTATAACGGCTCCTTGTATAACTCTACAAATTATTCAAGCAGGCTTCCATTATGCCACTCAACTGTGCCATAATGTAGGTGCAGTTTTTTTTGGCACACAGCGTCAAGTTCCTCGCTCCTTTACCACAAAGCCAAGCCTCTGTGTTAGGTTTCACCCCTTTTGTCTATACAAGCACATAAGAGTTTAGGAACAATCAAAAACACATAATAATTAATGCATGTAAGCCATTAAAATGAGCACAACTGCCTTCGATAAATTTGCCCCCTAGAGTTACAAATGCCTTATTTGTTCTCACATACATAATCCTTCACCATAAATTTCTGTAGAGACTCCGATCCCCTCTAGTGGAATAATAGTGAATGGCCACCATTTAACTGAACATTTAAGCTAATTCTATATGGAAGTTTTGTAAAACTCGTGCAACCGAGCAAACAAAACATCTATGCACAACTGGAAAAGAAAAACAGTACTAACAGTAGCATCTCAAAGACAAAAGCACGGTTTGCCGGTATATATTTGACTTTACACGGCTTTTCATTTCAAATTTCAGCAGTTGGATCTGCAGCAGTACACTTAAACCTTCAGGTCTAACAGTCAAAGAAGGTCAACTATGGTCTACAAAACTAAATGTAAAGGCTAACCAGCTCATCACTTTCAAAAAGCTCTTTCCTTTACATTAAACTTGTTGATAGCATAAAGGTTTTTTGCACAAGCTCAATTATTTCCAAGGTTAGAAAAAGTAATGCGTCCTTAAAAATTTGTTTGTGGTCCTGTTAAATATCTTTGGTGATGATCTACAGCATGTCTTTACCAATAGAGAAAAAAATTTGTCTAGTTTTAAGATTGTACGTGAAGAGTAAACTTTTCTCATATTTACCATAGACCACAGGACACTTTGAATCCCAGATTAAGCTTTAGCGTTGACTCATTTATACCGCCTAAATAAACTGTATGACATAAATTTCAGTGGTGTTTACAAGAAACAGTAGGTCCCAGCTCTCCGAGACCCCCAGAAAAAACTGATTGCGAAAGTTGCTGGTGGGCAATGAGTTTCCTTGCAGAGGCCACACACAGGTTAAATGTAGTACTACTACATGATGGCTATTTATGTATATGGCTGCCGCGTATTCAAAGCTTATAATGGAAGGACAGGTCGCCACATAGTTTAACCCAATGTTTGATAGCAGAACTCCCAAGTGCCCAAAATAGGGATATGCAAGTCAAAAGACCTTAAGGGGTAGACACACTACAAAGATTAGCTTTCAACATGTAGAGATCATAAATCATAGACATTTTCTTCAAAATACATTTACCTATTAATTTTTCCCCGGAACAGGAAAAGATAGATTTTGCTCCTGCTTCTGTAGTGCTCATAAGTTTCTCTAGTTATCATCCTTCATCCCCTTTCTCTTCTGCTCATTTGTTTTACTTGAGAGCAGGAATTGACCGCACCACAGGAGTGCAGTCAGCTTGAGTACAGTGTGGGTTTTATCTCTAAACAAACAAAGGCCTTTATTATTTTTATTGTTTAAAATTGAGTTCTGAAGCCCTCTGACCGTATAGTGACATCTCCTGCCCTCATGTTGGTTAGCAATTAGAAGAGCTGGGAATACAACTAATATGCTAATCACTGCTATTAGAACCACCCACAGCCTGACTATTAAAAGAGAGGAAGGTTAATCATAGACTGTCTGTGTCTGAGAAAAAGCCTGGGTGCGACCACACCCTATAAATATGTTGTCTCATCCAACAACCCCTTTTTTAGTTTTGCTCTATGGCACCTTTTGTATGCCTTTCAGTCCACTCAAGGATTACCAGATTCGTTGTACGCAAGTGCACTTTATAATTCATGTTATCTTGGTTTTAAACTGTAACAGAAAAGGACATTTATACCCCTATCTGATTTCGGCCCTGGAAAAAAGTGGAAGAAAAAAGCTTTGGAAATTCAAATGTAATGCAAATATTTACGACATAAGAGAATGGGAGTCTAGAGGCATTATATTTGCAATGTGTAGGTACTGATAACATTAGCAATATGACCAATGTGAATCTTCCAATGTAAATTTCATACCGACCTGATAAATCAATGACATAGTATGTGACACGCCCATCACTATGATATAATTCATATTGTCCATAGTAAGAAAGCTGTCTATTTACGTTATTATAGCAGGGAATACATTAATGCAAAATATATGTTTTGTCTACTATTAAAAAAATAATATTCTTATGTTACGTGGTGATTTAAAGTTTATGACTCTGACAATATTATTCTTAATTTCTATGTAAATTGTCCTAAAAACTGTATTAGAATTTCACAGTCCCAAAAAGTATATAAAAGATAATCAAATCGAACAAATGATTCCAAAAATATTAGACTTGGTTATTTTAAACTCAAAAAAATTCCAATGCTAAAATGCATAGTATTTGTTTAATTTCGGTTCCCAAAAAATTGGAAAAAAAATGTAATAAAAAATCTAACAAAAAGTCAAAAAATTATGACACTTTACAAATTTAGTATCATCTAAATTTGAGCAAACTGAGTAGCATACAGATAGCAAAGATCATATATACTGAACAATGACCACGCAACATGTGAAACCTCTGCAAAAATGGCACACATTGTGTTTATTTCACATTCTCCCCACATTTTTTAGGGTTTTCTCCGTGCATTATGTTGGCACGTCCATGGCAACCTTTAGAAAAAGTACATCTTTGTCCTTCAGAAACCAAGCCCTTAAACAACTTTTTGGACAAAAAATAAAAAACAACTCCCTATACTCTAAGAAGCATGGAGAAAAAAATGAAAACATAAATCTGAAAATTGTTGCATTAATTGAAACGGGTAAGCTTATTGAATAAAATGACCATCACCTAGCTGTAGAGGATGAAAACCGATAGTGAACCTATTAGGATTAAAAGATCAGTAAAAGGTCTACTAATTTAGACCAGTATTCCAGTCAATGGGAGGACAAGTCTGTCACCAGCCAGGCTCCCGCAGTGTATTGTGCCTGGCACAGTTTTTCCTTGAGCCTGAGCGACTATCATAACGTACCTGTATATCATGGTGGCCTTATTAGTATTTCCCCTCATTGGTTAGCTATAAAAAATGTTTGCAGAAGTACGTAGAAACTATAGGCAGTCATTATTTTTGCTTCATTTCAAAGCTACACCCGTTCTTATCTTCTTGTTTACAAAAGTTTACCAGCCACCTCTCCCTGGTCTAGCAACCCTGACCAGGATAGTGACCTCCCTGCTTTGTCTTATCATCATCATCATCACCACCACCACAGGAGCTTGTTTTTCTTTCTTACTGACAAACTTTAACCTTTTAGAGCTCTGTAGCCTTGTACCCTCCTGAAAAAACCCATTCATCATCTTCTTTAACCCCTTAAGCCGAACGCCTGAAAAGTAGTTAATAACCATACATTTTTTTTAAGGTTTTGCCTCTTTGTGTTTCAATAGTTGTAACTTTTTTTATTTTTTTCAAAGACACAATGTTGTCAGCCTCGTTTTATTTGAGACATAGTACTTTATGAGGAATAGTTTAAGTTCACAATAAAAAAAATTGTAGATTTTTTTTTAACTTAAAAAAAAAAAGTATTTTTTTACACCATTCACATTTCACAATTAATAACTTGTTAGATTAATTCTATAGGTTATTGCGTGCATGTGGATATCTAATTTTGTTGTAGGTTTATTTTTTTGTGGTGTGTAATTCGTAATGCACAATTATTTTTTTATTTGAATACATATCTAATATTAAATAAGTATTTTTATTTTTTTTTTAAAATTTATTTTTTTTTTTTTTTTTACACTTTTTTATGTTTTGAATTTGCTTTAATTAAAATCACAAATGGAGAACTGAGTTATTTTTTTTTTTTATACACTGAGTAATGTATTAGCATATTCATATATGCTAATACATTGTAATCTGTGTCAGTTTCACACAGGCAGTGATCAGGGCAGTTCACAGTCTGCCCTGATCGCTGGCTTGTTACATAAACAGCCCATATGCCATTAACTACAATAATTTCCTTTAATTTGTTTGAGGTATGTTTCATGAAGCCAGAATAGTCAGCTATCAAACATTGTCTTATGTCATACCTGTGACCGAAGCATTTTTTGAATAAAAAAATAGACAACCTCTAACCTGAGTGCAATTCCATAATTTTCAATCAGTGGTTTTTTAAGTGTCCCCTTTGCTGTGAAACTAGCCGGCTCACAATAGGGTGTCCATGTCGGTAATTGTGCTTAAAGTAATACATACCTGCACATTATTATTTGTTTTAATTAAAATACAGACCATGTACCAAGTTGTTTTATTTCTTTTTATATATACAATATTTTAGTTTTTTGTTGTTTTATATCCCATGATAGAAATGAATATATTTCAGCAGTTGTAACCCTCCAATTGATGGATTCAAAAAGTTTCACTTATGACATGATGTTAAGAGCCGATGCCAAAATGGTAATTGTAAATGACTAGAATTAATGGAAATCTTCATCGTTAAAAAACACTTAAATAGGTTAAAACATGCTTAAATCTTATAGGCCTAAGAAAAACATATAGAGCAATACAGGTATAATAAACTTTTACACTTTACGAAAGATTGTAAACTAAGTTTAAATTTGTTTTGTAGCATGGAAAAATGTTTTTGTTTTCTGCCCCAATATATATCCAAATATCAAATTGTCCAGTGTAAAATGGGCTTAAAGGACTTGTCTCACTATAGACATTGATGGTATGTCAATAAGATATGCCATCAATGTCTGATAGGTGTAGGTCCCAGAGGTGAGAGCCATACTTATCTTGAGATTGAGCTTTGAAAACTCTCTATTTTGAACGGAGTCAATGGTAATGGCAGTTCTGAGAACAGCCTACCAATATGCCATCAATGTATAGGAGTATTTACCGATTTTTAAATGAGTTTTTAGTCATCCAATACCATATGATATGGCATATCAATAGGATATACCGTAAATGTCCCATCTGTGGGTCAGGCACCCTATCTCGAGAAAGGACCCCCGACCCAGAATGGATAAGTGGCTACACTTGTGCGGTTACTCTCCATTCATTCTATGGGAGGTCAGGGTACAGCCGAGTTATTGCATTTGGCGAAAGCATGGCCAATTCTCAATTCCAAGTGAGGAATTTCGGTGGCCGTTGTCCAGATAGGTGTGGGTCCCACATGACATTTATGGCATAGCCTATCTATAGGCCATACATTTCTAAGATGTTAAACGCATTTCAAACGCCAGACTATTCTTGATTAATCGAGTTTCTAAGAGGACTGATAACATTTCCACCAATACTAAAGTTGTTATAATGGATTAATCCATTAAATACCAAATTGACTCATAAGCTAGCGATTTGTACCAATGAAAACATCATCACCAAAGTGCGCGTAGAATATATGAAGCAACAAAGTTAACATGCAATATAGGTGAGATCACAAGGCATGTGAAGCCATTCCTGCGGTTTTCGAGAAAGCACATAAACCAATAAAATAATATGTGACATTGCTGGGGACATACTGTAGATAGTAGAGCTGATTTAAGATGTTGTGTAGGCAGATTCAAGATAAATAAAGTTATGGCAAAATACAAACATCCTAAAACCCATTATTCTAATGAGTATATTTCAGTATTCAATTTCCATGAAAAAATAGGGAATTGGTGTAGCTAGCATATCTCAAGCACAAAAATAAGGAAAATCCCAATTGAAAAAAAGTATCATTGTAATTAAATAGCATTCTTGACAAGCAATTTAAAGAAATCAATCTTCTCTTAAAGATTCTTCATGGACCTTCTGATGATATTTTGATTGTTGTGTAAAAATAACAATCCAAGAAAGCATTTGTTGAACTCTCAATTTGTATTTTAGTGTGTAAATGAACTAAACCAGTGGCTCTCAGCATTGCGAAAGGTCTGTGTTAACAACAGTGATATGCTTGGTTCCTACCATCCTGGTGTGTACAAAGGGGAGAAGTGGAGTTGCTGCCACCAGAAGGACAAAGGCGGTAATACATCCCACTTATTCTTTGCTACCTCTCATCAAACAAAACACATGCATCAAAATCATTACAATGGGAGAGTGGAGTAGGTACCTCTTATTTCTCAGAGACCCATGGTTGCCATGGCAACTACTCCAATTTTAGTTTGCATCAGCTTTGTTACATTTTTCCCAATCCGTTTTCTTTTTAAAAACTTCTTCCCAGTCCCCTAACTTTATTTTTTACTTAAAGGGGTTGTCTCACTACAAGGATTGCTTTTCATGTTAAAGATCTTGCAAAAACAAGTCACTTTGCAATATGTGTCCATTGTCAGTGTCCTACCTATTCCTAAATATCCCATCAGCTCCTCGGGTCGCTTTAGCTACAGACCTGTTTGATCCCTCCTGATAGGCTGCCAGTGCTGGCACTATAACTACAGACCTGGTGTCCTCAGCAGCTCATCACTGCAGGCCAGTAGTAGCCAGTAAATGCCCCCGAATTCAAAAATTAAACTGACAAAACAGGCCAGCAATTATTGCTACAATCGCTTTGTTTCTTATGGATTGGAACAATAGTTGTACTTTGTATTTGCACAAAAAGAAAAAAAAACTGTAGAAAAAAAATAGTCAGTAAATCTAAATTAAGATAGAGTATATAAGGGATTAATAAGGCCAAGTTTTACTTTGTTCGAAAGCAGTACTTTAGAAGGGTTTTCCTATTGTGGCATATCCACAGGATTTGCTGTAATATCTTACACAGCCTGCTTACAGGTACTTTACCGGTTTGGGAAGAAAGCAGTCATGTTTTTTAAATTCTGTATAATTTCTTTAATTGTTAGAGATTGGATCTGGTATTGCACATTATAACTTTTTTTTGCTTGAATTTCAGTTACTGGTTGTGACAAAACTCGGCATGAAGTCACATTACAGGAATGGAACGATCTATTTAATCCTGACCTGGAGGCACAGCTCATCTTCAGACATCTGATTGGAGTGAGAGAGTTAATGAGGTATGTTGCTGGTTTTTACATACTATTAGTTGAAGTTTATATTCTACAGTAAGAAATAGTCATATTGTAGCAATAAGGGAACAAACTTTCAGAAACCCTTTGAATATTTCCCCTGTTTAGTTTAATACCCAAAAAGCTGAGAAAATGGCTTCACACAAAAAAATGTAGATAATTAACAAAATTTTTAAAGGTTTCAAGTGGGTGGGTTTGCTGGTTTGTCTCAGCAAACCTTTGGGCTTGTCCCCACAGCAAGGGTTATTGGTTGGTTTTTCAGATAGTTTGCGGTTTTACAAAATGTCTAAAAAACCCAAAGCAACGCTTTTCCCCTATACTTTTAGAAAATCCTTGCAGAAGTCCCCACCCGCAAGGATTTTTTTTGCCGGGTATTTTTTTACACCACCAGCTAAATGAAAAAAAATTGAAAATTCCCATTCCTCCACCCGGTTTTTTAGGGAAAATTTTGGTTTTCAAACGGGACGGCTTGTCACAAACCGCGGACAAAAGCCGTCCCCCTGTGTAACAAAAAAAAGACCAAATACCATCGGGAAATCCTTAAAAAGGCCTTTCATTCCCGGGGGAAAACCCCCTATGTAAAAGGGGGCTAAAATACAAAAAAAAATTCCTTTAAAAATTTTTTCATTTGGAAATCTGCATTTCACCTGTAATTTGTTTTTGTTTTTCTTTTTTAAAAAAAGTGGCCCTTTTTAAAAAGGAGATTCGGCCCTGACAGCATGAGGTACTTGTTGACAACTCTTTAAATAACTGCTTCTGAGTAGTTAAGTCTACTGGAAAGGGGGACCCGGGGGTTACTCATGTTACACATGGTAAGTTTTGGCTGCTATTTCTGTGCTGGTGTTAAAAACACCAGCACAGTGTAACAAGACCCCATGTGTTGGAGGAGGGGGGCTAGAGAAAGGTAAAACCCTTCACAAAATGTCCTCGTTTTCTTGCCTGGCACTTTTTTGTAGTGAGGGGGACTCAATTAACCCTGTACAAGCAGCTATATCCCATCCCCTGCACAGTTGGTTTACTCCCAAAAGGGGGAACCACTAGATAATGATCTCTGCCTAAGAAAGTAAACAAAAACCCCTGTATCCCGAAATATTGGGGGTAAACTTGTTTGCTAAGGACAATTTTTTAATAATTTAACTCCTTAAAAATTTTTTGTATGTGGTGACGGGCCCTTTTTTAAGGGCCTTGGCCTACCAGGTTGAAAAAGGGAGCAGGTTCCAGAAAATCCCCCATTTTAAAAATTCCTCTAACCTCAGGAAAACAGGACCGGGGTGTTTAGGCAGGACGTGGTGGTACCAAGGGCCCTCGGGTTTCACTGACTCCCCGGTGAGCCAGTCCGAGCCTGAATAGATCCTTATCTACAAAGTAATGTGTATATTATTAATAAAAATATTTTTTGTATCTACAGGGAAAAGTACTTGGAACTAACAAAACATGATAGCAGCAAATCAAATTTAACCACAGGTATGATTTCAAGCACTGTGCTTTCATTGCATTCTCCAACAGGTATAAATGGATCTCACGCCCAGCTTTATGTATAATAAAACCCCCATTCCTATTTTTAACAGTTTAAAGGCTGAAATATCTCCCCCTCCCCAAAACTTGAAAAGAATGATGTCGCACCCAAAATAAAAAGAGGTGGTTACAAGGGCCCGGGGGGGTTCCGACCCCCTAGACAAATCAAAAAAAAGTCCAGGACATTGTTTCTTCGTTGATAGTGTTTATTACAGATTATGACAGCTTCAGAGTATTTTTATGTAAGAATTTGGCCCCAATTGGTTCAGCGTAATAGGTGAGATCTGTTTATATTGTAATAAATCATATATACAAGAAACAAGTGTGCCTTGGACTTTCTTCTGATGATCCACCTGCCCAGAAGACAGTGCAAAAGTGACTTGGATATTTAAGCTATTAATATCTGTAAGGTATACACTAGTTGACAAAAAAATGATGTACCAATAAGATCTTGGAACGTTGTATGTGTGAATGTAATGACGATATAGTCAAGTGAAAGGGTAAGTTTATTGGGGAAAACTGTGCAGTATTATCCTGCTGAAAAATGTCAGTTGGTAGTCCTGCCACAAGAGGCAACAGATGTGGCCGCAGGATGTCCTGCACATATTGCTGAGCTGTTAGTGTCCCTAAAATCAAGGAGTGAAGTGATGGCTCCCCAGATCATCGCACAGAAAGCTGGGGCAGTGTTTGCTTCACAGCAAAGGCAGTTACAGTACTCGGCAGTCCAGGTTTCTTGTTCACCACACTACAGCAAACAAAGGCAACAGTGCTTGGCTGTCAATGGCAAGACACGCAATACGCACCTTGACACCTAATGTCCTTTGCCTTAGTGCATGCAAATAGTTTGGGCAGAGACAAGGGGTGGACACCTGTGTCTGGATAGTGGACAAGGAAGCTTGTTCTTTTCGAGGTGTAAAGATCTTCTATTGCCCATTTACTGTGTGTGCATGCCCTTATATAACCACTGCCCCCAACACATCCTAACAACTTTGTTAGAACCCCACTAAAGGTGGGACCTTTTGGAAATGCCACCCTCTCCCCTCAGTCGATGATGCCTGCCCCCTAAATGTTTTTTAAGTTGACGTTCGGGGACATGGTCAAAAGAGCGCCCCCGCCAGTTTTAAGGCATTTAAAAGAGTGTTAATGACCTAAATAAAATTGTCAAAACTTGGGGTGTGGTATTTCCCCTTTATAGCGTATTTAAAAGGAAAATTTTGGGTATATCAAAAAAGGCGCTGATATCATTGTGTATATTTGATGCGCCCAATTTGGTGCATTAAAAAGTGTATGTCAGCTTTAAAATGCCAAGTTTGGTGTCGCCAATTTATTTATTTAAGGGAAATACGGCCAACAGTTTTTTTTGGGGAAAAAAACCCCAAAAAAAAGGTGACCCTAAGGGAATGTCGCCTGTGTCTTAAAAATTATAAGGGAAGGCTAAACAATTGTTTTTTCACCAAAAAGGGACAAAAATGGGGAAATTAAGGTGACATTAAGAATTCACCCTTTCCCAATTTTTCCCGTATATTGCCGCTTCTATAGATGTATGAACAGGTGTACGACCAAATGTGCGTCTGACGATACAATTTAATGAGCCAAAGTTTGGTGCGAAACTGCCGTCCAAAGTTTGGTGCAAAACACTCTATGTACCAATTTTTTAAATTTTTGGTGTATAACACTTTCATTCATACTGTCGTATTATACACTCCTCTATATCTATTTAGAACTGTTATGTCGGCACCAAGTTACAAAAATGGCGCATGCGAATTCATAGATGTCGCCTTTAAAGTCTTTTTACAAGGCAGTGGGAAGCACTTTTACTTTGAACCCATTACTGACATTTGACTGGCATGTATGTCATAATGCTAGTAGTATAAAGCTGGGATTGGAAGCAGCTCCGCTCCCGGCTATTTAACCCTTTAGACATGGCCATAGCATCTAAATTAATGAGGAACAGTGTGCAGCGATGAGATCGCAGGGTGCCGAGCAAATACTATGGCAGTGGGAGGCCTAATGAAGGCCTCTTTAGCTGCCATGTTAGTATTCCTGTTACACTGACATAGGTACAATGTTAAAGGAGAGCCATTTTTGTATACCATTCTGCAACATCTATATATTGCAGAATGGCATATAAGCAATCACACACCCTTAGGAGGCTACAAGTAACAGTAAAAAAATAATAAATATAAAGAAATGAAAAATGTACACATAATTGGTATTGTGTGTCTTTGCTAGTCCAGTATATTAAATATAGCATCATTGATTCTGTACACCACAGAAGGAAAAATATTTCTAATGCCAAAATTGCGTTTTTTGGTCATTTTGCGTTTCCAAAAAAATGAAATAAAAAGTGATCAAAAAGTCACATGCATTCCAAAATGGTACCAATAAAAACTACACATCAGCTCTCAAAAAACAAGCCCTCACTCAGATCCATAGACCTACTAACAAAAAATATTATTGGTCACATAAACTAACACTGCAATGCAAATTAAAAAAATGAAAAAGTTTTCATTTTTTGAAAAGTATTAAAGCTTAACAAAAACTGTACAAATTTGAGATCACCAGAAACGTACCTATCTGCTACCTATAGATAACATGTAATTTATACGGAGCTGTAAACTCCATAGAAAACGAAACCCACACAAAAAATGCAATTGCGTTTTTAAATTGGGTATCATCACACATACTGTAGACTTTTTTGAGGGTTTTCCAGCACATTATATGATATGGTCAATTGCTTTATTAAAAAGTACGTGTTGTCCTGCAAAAAAAAAAAAAACCCTTATACGGCAATGTTGAAGGAAAAATTTTAAAGTTGTGGCTCTTGGAAGGTAGCACTAAAGACCTCAAAGTGCCACTTTTAAGGGGTTGTCTCACCATGCTGTTTTACAGAGCTACCGCCAAATTCAAGCTCACACTTCCTGGTTAGGATGTGGGTGGTTCTATATCTGTGATTGGCATATCATCTCTGTTATTCCTAGCTAAACCTGTTAAAGTCACATAAGTGGTAGAGGTTTGATAACTGTAGTGCACGAGGCTACAGAGTTCTAAAGAGTTAAAGCTTGTTAGTGTGTAATGTAAACAAGCTCCCATCTTTCAAGATAAGGAATAGCAGGGAGTGAAATGACCGACCCAACAATTGCTAAAGCCTGTAGGAGTAGAGAGAGGTGGATAATAACTAGAGAAGCATTTGTGCAAAAGCAGGAGAGAAGATCTGCTCCTATCTCTGAAGAGAAGCAAGATTAGAAAAGCCACGTATTTGGTAATAGTCTTTATTTATCTTTCCTACATGTTTAAACAAGGCATTATGGGAAAGGGGCTGAGAAGCCCACAACGCCCTCTGTTGGATGCAACAAATCCTCAATTTGCTTTTGTCCCACCGAGTCTTGAGAAAGCAAAAAGGATTTTTTTAGCCAAGCCAGTGTCTCTCACTGCAAAACAAGCTGTTTTCGGGAATTTTTTTTCCCTCTTTAGTGCAGAGTAGAGAAGATACTGCTGGCTGTGTGGGAGACATCGAGTAGCTCAGGAAGGGAAGATCTCTCCTAAGAAGGCACCAAACGAACGGCTTGTATAGTATATTGTGCCTTTTCTCACTCTACTTACCATCTGCTTAATACAAGGCATTATGGGAAAGGGGCTGAGAAGCCCACAGCGCCCTAGTTGGATGTAACAAATCCTCATTTGCTTTTGACCCACCGAGTCTTGAGAAAGCAAAAAGGATTTTTAGCAAAGCCAGTATCTCTCATCTGCAGACACAAAGGTTTTTTCGGGGTTTTTGTCCCTCTTCAGTGCAGGGGCAGAGCATACTGGCTGGCTGGGGTGGGAGGCATCAAATAGCTCAGAAGAAAAGATCTCTCCCTTTAAAGGGGAGCACCGAACCCAACGGCTTGTAGAGTTTGTTTGCCTTTTTTTTCCTCTACTTTGCATCTGCATATCACAAGGCATTATGGGAAAGGAGCTGAAAAAGCCTACAGCGCTCTCTGTTTGGATGTAACAAATCCTCAATTGCTTTAGATCCACCGAGTCTTGAGAAAGCAAAAAGGATTTTTTTAGCCAAGCCAGTATCTCTCATCTGCAGACAACGCTGATTCGGGATTTTTGTCCCTCTTCAGTGCAGAGCGATACTGGCTGGCTGTGCGGGAGGCATCGAGTAGCTCAGGAAGGGAAGATCGCTCCCTAAGGAGAGCACCGACCGAACGAACGGCTTTTAGAGTTTGTTTTGCCTTTTCGCCCTCTACTAGTATCTGCATATCACAAGGCATTATGGGAAAGGGTCAGAGAAGCCACAGCGCCCTCTGTTGGATGTAGCAAATCCTCAATTTGCTTTTGACCCACCGAGTCTTGAGAAAGCAAAAATAATTTTTAGCCAAGCCAGTATCTCTCATCTACAGACAAAAGTTGTTTCGGGATTTTGTCCCCTTCATGCAGAGCAGAGCGATACTGGGTGGCTTTTGTGGGAGCATCGAGTAGCCAGGAAGGGACGATCTCTCCTTAAGAAGAGCACCAAAGAACGGGTTGTAGAGTTTATTTTTGCCTTTTTCGCCCTCTACTTAGCATCTGCATATCACAAGGCATTATGGGAAAGGGGCTTGGGAAACCCACAGCGCCCCCTGTTGGATGTTTTCAAATCCCCCAATTTGCTTTTGACCCACCGAGTCATTTAGAAATCAAAAAGGATTTTTTAGCCAGCCAGTATCTCTCATCTGCAGACAATGCTGTTTCGGATTTTGTCCCTCTTCAGTGCAGAGCAGAGCGATGCTGGCTGGCTGTGTGGAGGCATCGAGTAGCTCAGGAAGGGAAGAAACTCTCCTTAAAGGAGAGCACCGAACGAACGGCTTGTAGAGTTTGTTTTGCCTTTTTGTCCTCTACTTAGCATCTGCATATCACAAGGCATTATGGGAAAGGAGCTGAGAAGCCCACAGCGCTCTCAGTTGCCTAAATATGCTTTTGACCAACTGAGTAGTGAGAAAGCAAAAACGATTTTTTAGACAAGCCAGTATCTCTCATCTGCAGACAACGCTGTTTCAGGATTTTTGTCCCTCTTCAGTGCAGAGCGATACTGGCTGGCTGTGTGGAAGGCATTGAGTAGCTCAGGAGGGAAGATCTCTCCTAAGGAGAGCACCGAACGAACGGCTTGTAGAGTTTGTTTTGCTTTTCGCCTCTACTTAGCATCTGCATATCACAAGCATTATGGGAAAGGGGCTAATAAGCCCACAGCGCTCTCTGTTGGATGTAACAAATCCTCAATTTGCTTTTGACCCACCAAGTCTTGAGAAAGCAAAAAGGATTTTTTAGCCAAGACAGTATCTCTCATCTGCAGCCACCGCTGTTTCGGTATTTTTGTCCCTCTTCAGTGCAGAGCAGAGCGCTGCTGGCTGGCTGTGTGGGGAGGCATCGAGTAGCTCAGGAAGGGAAGATCTCTCCTTAAGGAGAGCACCGAACGAACAAACGGCTTGTAGAGTTTTTTTTACCTTTTCGCCCTCTACTTAGCATCTGCATATTCACAAGGCATTATGGGAAAGGGGCTGAGAAGCCCACAGTGCCCTCTGTTGGATGTAACAAATCCTCAATTTGCTTTTGACCCACCGAGTCTTGCGAAAGCAAAAAGGATTTAAAGTCAATCAATGAAGTGAGAATACCTCTCTAAGTGTCTTTCTTTCCCTACCTCTGGCCATTAAGATAAGGTCTAGAGCTGTTGCTGCATCTGCACAGATCTCATGCAGAAAATTAGCTTCTTAGGTTTTCTGACCCTAAAACTGCTTCTAGACTACCTGGTAATACTTTTGGCTCGTATCTGGTTACTAGGAAGTCTCACACCGTCAATACTCAAATACATGTATGAACAGGGCTGCACCAGATATCTGCCGTCTTTTTGGCCCGATATCACCCCCTCCTACATTTTTAAAAAATCCCCACTCCATTAAACGGCGCATTACATGCACCGTGCACTTTGAAATGCGCCCGATCTCGGTCGTTTGGAGGCGGGCGCACTAGAACCGTACGAAATATATTTTTTTAGCTTCGCTATGCATTTTTTAGGCGCATTACTGCTGGAACAGGGAAACCCCTTTAAAGGGGGGATACCTGATCCAGAAGGCGTACCGCACTAGATGTCCCTTTTTTTAGACCCCGTGTTATGGCGGGTTCATAAATCGGCACATTTTAGACAAAAATGCGTAAAAATTTTTGGCATTTAAACACCAAAAATTTTATACTGTCGCCCCTTTAAAGGGGGTTGTCTCGCTCAAAAGATTGGGTTTTAATGAAAAGATCTTTAAAAAAAAAAGGGAGCTTTGCAATATATGTTCATTTAAAAAAGCCTATGATTTGATTATCCCGGTATAGAGGGGGATCACTCCTCAAATCCCTAACGAGACCGTTTCTTTATCTCGCTGGCTGCCAGGCCGGGGTGAAACCCCCTTTTCGAAAAAAAGGTCAGAGCACAGAACCCCCCAATTTTGTGATCTTTTCCTAGGGAGGGGGGGGGGCCATCCCAGTGTATTCTGCCTTTTATTAACCCCGGTGTGCCTGCTCCCTCCCGCTTTCTACACAATTGAAAGCAGAGGTAGGGAACCAGTGAAGTGTGTTTACTATTAAAACAGATGTGTCTTTGGGGGCCCCTGCTAATAAAGAACAATTTTAGGGGGCAAAAAACATTTCCTTTTCTCCTGGTCGCTTTTTGTGACACATCGGATTTAAAATAATCACAAAGCTGCCCTGTTTCTTTTTGACGGTTGGTTTGTTGTTGGGGAGAGTAAAGATTTGTATCAAAGCAGGGGTATGGAACATTTACATCCCCCCCTCCTGCATTAGCATGCACATTTCACAACCTCTGGCTCCGCACTCATAGATCAACCCCCCCTGTCCCTTCTCTTGGGGCTGACGGGGCGCAGATCTAGGCAGGCACACAAAAGGGTTAACCCTGGCAGAAACCCCCTCGCCCTTCCCCTGCAGTCCAGGAGGGGATCATCTTGTGTGAGGGGGGGGGGGGGAAGAGGGAGGAAAAAGGGGCAGACAAGAAACTGCCCCCTAAATTAAATTCAAAAAATCCTTTGCTGCCAGACACTGAGGTAGGCTGCAAGCCTGTAGTGAGACAACACCTTTAATGTTCAAGAATCTTACATTTAAAAGCAATATTTAAAAACGTAATATTTTTCTTTTTTACAGATCCTGCAAGAAAGGACAGTGCCACTCAGCTTTTTCAAATACTCAAAGATCTTGAAGCTGCTCACGACTCTTTCCTTCCTGATTCGCCAAATTTTGCTGATCAGGAAAAAAAGTACCTATTGGAAATGTAAATATGACCTGTGTAAATATATTAAGGCTATACTTCTAATGATGGATGTATCTATAAAGCTACAAATGCTTTTACTAGGACAAAGCAAGTAATGCTGCCAAAAACATATACTTAGACTTTGTAATATTTAACTAAAAATATTGTTAAAGCAGTAAGGCCAGTCTGTCTTATTTTGTTAAACAGAGAATAAGATATACAATGGAACTTTACTCTGCATAGCCATTTTTCTAGGTTTTTAATTTGTCTTGCTCCAGTGTGCAATGTTCCTCTGTTGGGACAGCCAGAAAGCCTTTTAGGCTACTTTCACATTGTATTGTGCAGTGTCCATTAGAATTATGTCAGGAGAATTTCCCATTGTATGCCACTATATATACATACAGTGGCAACATAATTAAATGAATCCTTTTGGAATTAAAGGGTTGTCCAGTTCCTATAAAAAGTAAATAAATACTATGTACCCATTAAAAAAAACTATACTCACCTTCATCTGTTCTAGTGCTGAGTCTCTCTAGTCTTCTGTTTATACTCTTCTTTTTTGGATGTCACTGATGCAGCCACTGATTTAATAAAGCCAGGTTCACACTGGGGAGCAAATGAAACTCCGATGGGCCCTTAGGAATTACAGGCATGTGGCTGCTTTTCAGGAGGAAAGGCAGAGAAAGAGAGGCAGATAGCAAGAGGCCGGGTGCAGGTTATGTGCATTATGTGCAGTCATGTACAATAGCTTTAGAATGGGCCCCAAGAATCAACTTCACCAATGGGCCCCAAGAATCAACTTCACAAATGGGCCCCAAGAATCAACTTCACTGGAGGCCCCAAGAGTTATCTCCACTGGTGGGCCCCAATAATCATCTCCACTGGTGGGCCCCAAGAATCATCTCCACTGGTGGGCCCCAAGAATCATCTCCACTGGTGGGCCCCAAGAATGAACTCCACTGATGGGCCACAAGAATAAACTTCAACAGGAGCCCCCAGAATCTACTTCACCAATGGGTCCTAAGTTCACCAATGGGCCCCAAGAATCAACTCAAATGTTGGTCTCCCAGAATCAATCCCCTGGTTGGCCCCTAGAAGCTACTCCACTAGTAGGCCCCCAGAATCAACTTCCCCGGTGGGCCCCAAGACTCAATTACACTGGTGGACCTTAGGCACTCCAATCTGACACTGGCTGCAGTGGTCACGTGCCTCTGCTTACACGTAACATGTTATTTTCCATAAGGGAAATGGTTTTTGACCACTGGAGCCAATCAGTGACATGACCATACGGAAGAGTGTAAACAGAAGAATGAGGAGGACTAGACCAGAGGAACAGAGGAAGGTGAGTATAGGTTTTAATTATTTTATGTTTTTTAATGGGGCACCAGGAGCTTAGTATTCATTTGTTATAGGAACCGACAGTCCCACTAACAAGATTTCTGCCTTGATTGCTAATAAAATGTTACGTGATTGTTATTTAAGTAAAAATTATAGATACATAGAATCTCAACAAAACTACACAACACAAACAGTTGTACTGTGTATGTTTTTTTTTTTAAAGCTTTTACGGGAGTAAAACTTTTCCAGTGTTTTAAAGAATCCCGAATTTCCTAATAATGGGGCAATCCCCCTTTAGCAGAAAATTCGCCAAAGGGTTCCCTGTAGCTGAAAATTAAGGGTTTTTTGCACAAACATAGAGGGGGGTTTTTTTGCCCAATTTTACACACAAAAAAAGTGTTTCAGTTAGCAGAAAATTTCTAAATGAACTGCATGAAAAAATCCCTTTTTGGCTAAGCCCCCAAAGGGGGAAATAGAAACCGGAAAAACCACCACCCCACTTTTTGGCTCTTTTAAATTTGAAATTGGGGGGCCCTGGTTTTTTTTCCCCGTAGGGTTGCCGGGAAAAGAGACCCAAAATGTACCCCGAAAAGGCAGTGAAAAAGGGGTAGCTTTTTTTTACCCTTATTGACAAAAACAACCGCGGGTTTAGTAAAATATACTTTTCTTTTTTTTTTTTTAATAAAAGTGACTGCCAGAAATAGATTGTCATTTTTTTTTTTCTTTTCCCATAGGTTTTTATTAGGCTTTTATTTTAACTTTGAGTTTTTAAAATTTAATTCACACAAAAAGACGCTTTAAATTTTTTTTTTAAAAAAAAATTTTTTAAAATCACCCCAAAGGGCAAATGGGAACTTGAAAATTCAAAGTTTGGTTTAATTTTAAACGGGAAAGGGGTTTGGGTAAAACTTGATTGGGACCTAAAAGGGGATTTTGGGGAAGGGGGGCGAGTTGTAATAATAAAAACCCTTTATTTTTATAGTCCAAAAAAATTCCCAAGAATTTAAAAATGTAGAGGGTAAAATTTAAAGAAAAAAAGGACAGACATTACACAGTAAAATTTTTCTTAACAGAAGGGGGAAAAAGGGTTTGTGGGGGCCCCTGCTGGGAAGAAGTTTACAATAATGGGGGGGCCTGGAAGGGGACAGCGGGGGAAAAGGTGTTAAATTTACAAGGGTTTCCACCTTGTTTTTATAAAAAAAGGGGTGGTTTACTTTAAAAATTGGGTTAACCGGGCCACCAGGGAAATAATTATATACAGAATAGTCCCTTTGATTTCCCCTAAGTTGGGTGAGTGCCCAGAAGTGTGTGTGATAAAAGGGTTTTGGGGGTTGGGCAATTAGGGATCTTGGTGGGCCAACTAAAGATGAAATTTTCAGGCCATTTTAAAAATGGGGAAAGGGGGGTTGTCCCTTAAAGGGTCGGGTAGGATGTTCCAGAGAAGGGGGGCCCGGCACGGGGGAAAAACTTTGAAGAAAAGGGCTGGGAGGTTCGGATAAAGGGGCCCTGCGTTTGATGTCCGAAAGCTAAAGGGGGGGAGGCCCCCAATTAGGTTTTATTTTTCCCAAGTGAGGGAGGAATGTGGGGGTCCCCCCTTTTACCCCCAACCCCAAAAACCCCCCATTTTTAAAGGGGACCACCGACAAAATTTGGTTTGGCTTTCAAAAAACCACCCTGGAAGAAATTTGGAAGAAAGGACATGCTAAAGGCCCCTCCCGTAAAAATATTGTTTTAATATAAAAAATCCCAAGGAAAAAAATATAAATTTTTTTCCGAAAAAGGGGCCTTTTTCCCCCAGTTTAAAATGAAAGGGAAAAAAAAAACCCTTCTAAAAATGCCCAACAAAGGAAGCAAAAAACTTAAAAGGAATTCAAAAAAACAAACCCCAAAGGGCCCTGGATGGCTTTAACCCCTGGGTCCGTTGAAAGTAAGTTCTGTATAAACATTTTTTTAAAATTTTAAAAAAAAAGTTTTTTATAAAAAAAAATTTATTTGTTCCAAAAGGACTGGGGCCATGGCAAATGTGGGAAAAACAAAAAAGAAAACCAAATGGACCCTAAAAACCCAAACAGGCCTTAAAGGGGAAAACAGTTTTAAAAAGGGGTAAAAGAAATCCCCAAAACATTAAAGTTTAAATTTTTGTTTGCGGGAGATAAAGAAGTTTTTTCCCAATTGCGTGTAAAAGGTTTCTCTTTGGTTCCCGACCTTTCTCTCTCCTATCTGATGTGTTCAACCATGTTTGAGTCCTCAAAGCTGGCTCTTCTCTCAAGGAAAAAAACCCTTGTTTGCCTAAAAAAAAAGGGGTTTTTCCCAGGGTTTAATAAATTAATAGAACATTTAAAAACAGAAAATTTATATTAAAAAGAAAAGCTTTCCCCCTCCCATTCTTTGTGTTTTTTTTTTTTTTGCCCCAAAATTCAAAAAATAAATAAATTTTCATTTTTGCGGGTAAAAATTTCCCTTCTTGGAAAAGTGCCCAGTATTTCTAAATTTTTTTTTCCCCTAAGTCCTAAAAAGCACTATAATTAAAAATCTGGATTTCCCCCGGGCACCCCCCTCCAAAATCCTCCTAGCACGGTTAAAGGCCCCTCCCTGTACCCCCAAAATCTTTCCCTCCAACAGTTTACCCCCACATCCCCCTGCATCCTGTTTCCGGGTTATTTCTGGTTCCCTGCAGAAGGTTGTGCTTTATCGGTTTAAAAAAAAACATTTTTTTCCCTCATCCAATAATATATCAATACATTTAAAAAAAAATAAATTTTTTTTGGGTTTTCAAAAATTTTCCCCTTTGTTTTAAACTGTAATCCCCCACGCAATACAAGTTATTCCACATTGTAACTTTGCACACGGGGATACCCTTTATCTAGCACCCCCAAAAAAGGTGGGGGGACTAAAACCCCCCACAGCATTTTTGATCGAAAAAAGGGCGGTGTCCCCGGCTGTAGTGGCATCCCCGAATCAAGGGAGGGTCAGGGCAATCTTATGAAAAAAATTAAAAAAAATTTCCCTACCCCTAAAAAGGGGAAAACAGAAACCACAATAATAAAATTTCCCTAGATTTCTAGAAGGGCATAAAAGGGGTCCCCTATTTTTATCCCATATTTAAATCACTGAAAGTGCCCCCCATTAGTTTATAACCCCCCTCCCCCCCAGCTCTGTATTTTGAATTTTTTACTTCCTTTGTCACACCTTTTGTTTACATGACTTTTAAATAAACCACAATGCGCCGATCTTTTTCGTTCAGGGGATGTTTTTTGGGGTTTGACCCTGGCTTCAAAGAAGCAGGACTTACGAGTAAAAGAAAAAAAAACCATTGAAGCGGGAAGCAAAACCTTTGGGGTCAATGGGGGAAACCAGGGGAATGCAGAAACAAGGAAAGGAAAGAGTAAAGGGTTTTCCTTGGGAAGCAAAGCAAAAAGAAAAAAAAATTTTTAAACGGGGAATAAATTACAAAGCAAAATAAAAAATTTACCGAGCTCTAAAACCCCAAATAAAAAGATAGCCCGGGAAAACCCCCCAAAATGGAAAATTTTTAAATCCCTTAAAAACCTGTATTTGGAAAACAAATTTTTCTAAATTTTCCACCCGTAATCTCAATGTAACGGGAAATTTAGCGGGGGAAAAACCCATTGGCGATTTTCCCCAGTATTTGTAAAAGAGCCAAGTCTGGTAGTGTGTTTTCGAAACACCCTTTTGGCTATTGTGAAATTTGAAATGGTGAAAAACATCCCTTTTCCCATTCAAATTTTTGGGGAAAATATTTTCAAAGGGGGAAATCAAATTTAGAAAATAACAAAATAAAACAGTCAGCATGGTTTTTTAAAAAGGATCCCTTTGGTTCAAAAATCTGAAAAGGTTTTTGTGGGGGAAAGAAAGTCCCCGAACCGGGGGCCGTGTAGCGGTGGAAAGATGAAAAACTACTGTTTTAATTTTATAATGAAAAATTATGAAAAAGTGCCAATAAAAGTTTTCTGCACAAAAATGAGAATGCTCGGACTGGAGGAAAAAAATTTTTATATGGGGTAAAAAATTGGGTCATTAAATGGGGAAAAGGGGGTTTTTAAAAAGGGGAAAATATTCTCTTTTCGATGACACAAAGTAGGGGAAAAACCAAAGGGGGTTAGAAAGGGCCTTTTTTTTTAATTTTTTAATAAACCTTTTAGAGGGGTTTAAAGGGATTTAGATTTTGGCAGTGTTTAAAAAGCTCTGTAACGTTTTTCAACAGAGCGAAGGAAATTATATTACAAAGGGGAATTTGGGGAAAGGGTTGGAGGTTTGGGGGGAAAAAATTTGGGAAATAAATTGAATGTGAAAAATAAAAATTGTTTTTTCCTAAAATTACAACAGCCCCATCTGAGGGGGGAAACCCTCTATCCCCGGGGGGCAAAAAAAAGAAAAGAAAACCCCTCCCATGTTTGTTATTACGGGACACGGGAAAGGGAAAGCTTCTAGTTGGTTAAAATAAGGAAAATACCGGTTTTTTGATGCTTTTTTTTGGGGGGGCGGTTTTTGGGGTTTGGCAAAATCCCCCCACCCCCCAAAAAAAAGCTTTCAAAAACTATGGTAAACTGACCTCTATTAGGGCCCATTGTAAAATTTTACCAAGAATTTTCAGTGTTTTTCCTTGAAAGCCCCCAGCAAAGATTTACATGTAAATTCTTTGAGGCATTTATGCACCGACAAAATATTTGCCTGGACAGTCAGGTAGTTCCTCTTCAAAAATTCCGCCCCTGAAAGGGTGGAAATTTTTCCCCAAAAAGTAAATGGCACTTGTAAAATGCCGAAAAAGACTTTGGGTAAAACCCTACCCTAAATTTTTTGTATCAGTCTGTAAACACCCTTTAAAGAAAAAAGAAGGAGATGGGGGTTTTAAGGGGGAGAGTAAATTTCCCCAATTTCCCCAAACCCCATGAAAAGCACCACCGGGAGACATTTCCCAAAAAAAAAACCATGGGAGGGGATAACAGTCGGGAAAACCCTTTCTCCCAAAAAGGAGGGGCCCAGATTTTACCAAAAGCCGGTCAAAATTAAGTGATAAAAGAAGGTTTTTTTTTGAGGCCCAAAGTGGGCCAACTCAAGAATATTCACAAACGATATGTTGACCGGCAAAAAATTGCGGTGCATTTCATCGCTTTTTAAGCGCTTTCAGTAGGGCCAAATTTTGGCGTGGCCGCAATTAAGGTAATTCATGTTCTATAGAAAACTTAAATTGGGGTCGGGTTGGAGGGTTGAAAAAGGAAGGCCCCCCCAAACAAAAACCCCAGGGGCAAAAAGGGCCGGGAAGGGGAAAACCCTCCCCAAATTTCCAGGGGGTAGGACTGCACCGTTTAAGAACGGCTAGCTTTTTTTTGGGAGGGGGGTAAATCACTGATGTAAAAAATCTTTTTAACCCTCTTTACCCTTTTTTTTAACCTGGAAAAACCTTTATAAATGTATTTAGACCCCCACCCAACCCATTGCGGGGTTAGGAAATTTGGAAACTGCTCTCTAAATCTAGTTTTGGGGGAAAAATTCCTTTTTTTTTTTAAAGAGAGGTAGATTTATCACAAAAAGAAAGAAAAAAATAATTTCCTGAAATTTTGGGGAAATCGGTTTCCCATCTTCAAAAAGGAAGGCTTATCTGGGAAAAAAAACCTATACTATCTTGCGGGATCTCATTTTAAGGAGGGGTTTTCCACAAAAAAAGGGAAATTAAAAACTTCCCCCCTCCTAACTTTTTGTTTCCCAAAAAGGTTTTTTTAAAGGCTCTGAAGGGAAATTTCCCTTTAGCAGCTAAAAAGGGGCTTTCATTAGGGGTTTTAAGATTAAGGAGAGACTTTGCTTTAGAAGTACAAAGCTGTCCAGCACTTACTTCTGAAGCGCCCCCCAAACTGCCCTTTCATTTTCCCCAAATAAACTTTGCCACGTCTTTCTCCCCATATTATATGCGGGGGAAAAAATGGCAGGGGAATCAATGAGAGCTATGGATTGCTGTATTTTCAGGGCGAAAATTTAGGCTATTGCAACCCCAATTACATGCCGGGAAATTTCCCCTCTGTTTAAAAACCCCTGTTGGGAACAGGTTTCCCTTAGATTGATTGGCCCCAAGACTTTTGTTTTAACCCCTTTTTGGTTAAAAAAAAACTTAAGTTCCCCCGAAATAAAAAAAGGGGGAAGGGCTGTCCTTTGAGAATTCCACAGAAAATAATGAAAACACCCTAAAGGGGGTCCTAAAGTAAAATATTTTTATGTAAATCTTTTCTTCTACGCAAAAAGGGGGGGAAAAATTTGAACATCTGAAGACCTTTCTTTTGATAAAATAGCTTTCAAAATCCAGGCCATCAGATTTTTAAATTTTGGGTTTCATTGGATATTTGTACCCTACCTTTTAAAAAAAGATCCCGCAACTCTTTTTTTCCCTTTAAGGGCCCCGTTAAAATAAAGATCGTTTGTTTGGGGGCTTTAGGGTTCTCCTCAGCCCAAAAATGGGCCAAATAATTGAAACCCCGGGCCCCGTAGTTTTTTATCCCTTTTCAGGAAAACTTGGGATTACATAAAAGGGGGGGAAAAGGGGGATGCTGACTGTGATTAGAATTGGGATAGAGCATCAAAAGGGGTTCTGAATGGACCATTTTAAAATCGGGGAAAAAAAAACTTCTTTTCCAAGGGGATTTTTTTTGGGTTTCAAAAAAAAATCTATGTTTGGGGGGCTTTTTAGTTGGGCCCTGATTTTTTTAAAAAATTATTTGTTTTGACACAAATTTTCCCTAATGAAAAAGGGGTTGCTTTTGAAAATTTCCCATTTTTTTTGCCTTTCCCCCCAGATGAAACCCCCGGGTTTTTGGGATATTAAAAAGGGGTGGCAAGGGGTCAAAATCTTGGGGGAGATCGGGTTTTCCCCAAAGGGGGAACCTCCTAGAAATTTTTTTTTTTTTATCAAAACCCCCACTAAGAAAAAAAAAAAGTTTTATTTGAAAGGGGGAACCCGAAAGTCCAGGTTTTTGCCTTTTTAAACCCTTCCCGGGCTGAAGAATTTCCCATTGTGGAGGGAGAGTGAAAATGCACCCAAAAAAAGCTGGAAAGGGAGTATTTTGGGGGAAAGGAAAAATTTTCCCGTGCGGCAATTAGATTGCAAAGAACCAAATTAATTTCTGTATTTTATAGTTTTTTCCGGGCAGGGAAAGGGTTTTTTTCGATTGCACGGCACAAAAAGGGAAAAAGTTTCTAATTTATTATAACCCCAATTTCCCCCCAAAAAAAATTTAAAATTAAATTTTGGGCCCATACGGGACAGTAAAAATCTTTTTTAAAAAGGAAATTAGCCTTTGGGAGGAAAAAAAACACCCTGGTTCTCTGATGTCTTTTCCTTATCTAGACAATTTACCCCTTGGGGCAAAAGAGATTCAGGGAAGGGGAAGGCCTGATATGAAAAACACAAGATCAAAACCAAACAACCACCTGTAAATACAGTATTTTGGTCCATGGAATTTAGGAATATTGGGAGTATATAAACTTCAAATTTCCCCTGTTGCCAATTTATAGGGTTGCTGGGTTTAAACAAGGTTTTTTATCTTTAATTTTTTCCCCCGAAAAGAAATTTTTTTCAAACCCGGGAAAAGGAAGTGAATGAGGGGGGCGGCAACTTGGGGTCCTCCTATTCACTTTATGGGTGGCTTTAGAAGATAGTAAGTGGTCGTTTAAAATTTTTGGGAAACCCCCCAAAAAGTGAATGGAAGGATGGCCCCAGGGGGGCCACTCTTCCCACCCTTCACAAGCTACCTGCAAGCCCGCCAGTGTAGGTATTTTACTTCAAGGTTTAAAAACCCCTTTGGGCTAAAATTAAAACCCGGGAAATTTTTGCAGGGCGTAATTTCGCCCCCGCAATTAAAGCCCGTGTGTTCCGGGGGCTCAGCGGGCCCAAAAGGCAAGCAAAAAACCCGCCCCCGCAAACCGGCTTTAAAAATTGTATGCCAACTCCCCGGTCCCCAAAGTTTCACAGGGAGAGGAGGCATAAACCAAATTCTCTATGAGAACTGGGATTTACCCTAATTATTGGGGAAAGTATTTCCCCCCGGAAAATTTAACGCAGGGCGCCGCGAAAAAAAGGGGCAAGATACGCCCAAAAAAATTTCTGTTTTTGAAAATGCCTAAGTTAAAGGGGGGGTTCTGAAGGGCCCGGTTTCGGGATTATGGGTAGAGTGGAGTAGAACCCCTGACCTCCTGCTGGTACGAGAATCAGTGCTATTATCTCTGAATCTATTGAGATTGTTTTGACAGAAAGTGATGGAGGTCTGTTACTGTGAAAGAGGTGAGAGGGAGACTGAGGAACTGAAGCCTGTGAGTCAATGGACAGAGTCCACGGACTCACAGAGATTTTCTGCCAACCCAGAAAAAGCTCCTTTTCTACCCTCTACTAGTACCATGTTATTGGGGACCTGAAGGGCAGAGGGTTCAGATGGCTGGTTGCAGAAGAAACCCTTAGGCTCTGTTCACACGGCTTAACTGCGGGACGTAATTACGCCCCACAATTACGCCATGTGGACGGGAGCGGGGGAGTGAGCGGGGGAGCGGCACTTCGCTGGCCCATAGACTTTCATCACCAGCGGCGCTTATACGCCGCTGGTAATTCACATGTCAATTATCTCCCCGCCCGGCGGATTCGCCGAGCAGGGAGAGGAGACGTTATCCATAGTCATTACCGTAATGACTGGGCCGTTTTCAGCCCGTAATTTGCGCACTCCGGCGCGTAATTACGGACCGAAATACGGCCCATTTTAAGCCGTGTGAACATGGCCTTAGACTTCTTACAGGGCCTAGGACTTTATCTGCTGATCTATTTCTCTTGGATGAAGGAAAAAAACCTTGATTGTCAGGAGGAAATCCTTTTTCTAGTTCCCTGACTTTTCGAAGATGTCATTAAGTACAGAACCAAAGTGAAATTCCCCGCCCAGAGAGCCGCAGCTGTCTTTAGGATACTGAGGGATGCAAGAATGGAGTCTCTCAAAGACTTGTCTTGGCTCTGAGGCTTCTGTAGTTGGTTAAAGGGGTGTACCGGGATCTAAGAATGCTCGTTCGGTAGTCGAGGCATGATTAAAAATGGAAGATAAGACTCATACTTACCTCCCGTTCAGTTGAGTCTGTACATCCTCGAAGTAACAGTGAAATGTTCGCTCACGTGGCAGGTGCAGCCACTCACAAGCCACATCATCATGTGCACGTGACCTCCGTGGCCTATAATTGGCTGCAGCCGGCACATGAACGAACACCGTTCTCAGCTTCAGCGGGAATGAACAGACCAGTGCCAGGAATGAAGGAGAGTGTCTGGGAGGTAAGTATGAGTCATATCTGCTATTTTCTTCATGCCCTGATAGACCAACGAGCATTCTTAGATCCCAGAACACTTCTTTAAGCTAGATCTGGAGAAAGCAGGTCATGCTTGTGGAGGTAATGCTTGGCTTAAAGGGGTGTTGTGGGACTTAAGCTGTGAGTGATTGGCTACAGCTGTCATGTGAACGATGGACAGTCACAGCTGCAGCCGAAAGCACCAGGACAGCCGCAAGGACTGAATGGGAACATCCAAGAGGTAAAAAAAGGGACTCTTCTTCTATTTTTTTTATCAGGCCCCAAAAGGATGAACTAGATTTTTTAAACTCCCAAAAAACCCCTTTAAGGTTTAGTAGCTGCTGCTTTGAATTTCCTAAGAAAATTTTCCAGCCACTGGGAATTGTTTTTATTTTAAAAGGGATCTTGCAAAAAAAAAGGGTCATTTTGGGAATATATGCCCCTTTAAACAATGTCCCTTTCTTTTCCTAGATACCCCTTTTTTGTAGGGGCTGCATCAGTCCTCAGGTGGTATAAAAAAAACAAAACCTGTTTGATCTCTCCCTGATAGGCTGCCAGCACGGGTTTGCTATAGGTACGGGACTGATGTCCTCGCAGCTCAAACTGCAAGCCAGAAAATTTTAAAAATTTAAAACTAAAAAAAACCGGGGACTGGGGTTTAAGGGTTAAATTTGGTTTGTGGGAGAAAAACCCCTTTTAAATACGCCCGAAAATTAAAACAAAGTGGGGCCCCCTACAGGCCCATTTTAATACAGTACCTTGTTTGTAACACGGGTCTGCCTGTTAAACCTGTATAGGTGCTACGGGAATTGTATAAAAACTTATATTTAAAAGGAAAGAATAAATTTTTGAAAAAAAACCCCCGTTTTGATGTGTGTTGGTTTTAGAAAAGTGGGAAAAAGTTAGAAAAAATGATTGGGGGTTGACCACTAATAAAAAAAAAAAAAAAGAAAGACTGGAGCAGAACCCACCCCATAAAAAAAAAAATTTAATCACCCTTTTAAAGGGGGTTTTTGCCACAATGTAATGTTGAGGGGAGGGATCCTCCAAATAGGTATTTAATCATTTTTCCCCAAATAAAAAGGATTACAAAAATTTCAGCCTGAAAGAAAAAAGGCTCCCTTTCCTCCCCTTAGTTTCTTAAAACCCTTTTTTAGATGGGCCCTTTAAAAAGGGCGGGCCGGGTTGCACGGGAGAACATTTCTTATCTGATGAAAGGGAGCTAAAGAAGCTTTCAAGGCAGGGGTTAGAAATATGTTGTTTTTTGTATAAAAGAATCCACTATTTTGGTAGGGGTTGGATTATCTGAGTAACCCTGTTTTTATCTGAGGGACAGAGAACATGAAGAACTTTCAACGCTTTTGGAAAAAGTTTGTTGTCTTTTTATACAAAACCACCGGGTTGAAGTTTGATTTTTAAGTGAACATTTCACACAAACCCTTATGCATGGCTTTTGGGGTTCTGGCTGTGTCTTTCGCTCTCTTAGCTCAGCGTGGCTTTTTTAAACATTAGCTTCTTAGCAGATAAGACAGGCCCCGGGCCCAAAACCCCCTTTTAAGATCAGGGCTTGTGAAAGTAGGAAAAAACCAAATCAGGCATTATTAGAACGGAGTTCAAGGGCCCAAAAAAATAAAAGTGTGTAGTTTGCACAAAAATAACAATAGTACACTTTGTCCCCTGTTTTTTTTAAGGGTATTTCTACATGGGGTGTTTTTTGTCCGTGTGAAAAAATACGTTTTTAGGGTGCGTGTTTGGATTCCCCTTTTCACCCTAAACCGGCCCAAACACGCAGCTAAAATTTAATTGGGAATTTTGTTTAATTGCCCTTTTTTTTATGAAAAAACACATTGGGGTTAAACACGATGATTTACCAAACGTGTTTTTGTTTATTTTATGAACATTTCCAAAAGTTTCCCCTTTTGCATGGCTCTTTTGCTCTGGCTGTGTCCCCCCTCGCTCTCTTAGCCAGACGGGGCTTTTTTTTACATTTGCTTTTTAAGATTTAAGGCACTTCCTGGGAAAACCCCTTTAAAAAAAGCTGTGTCATTTACTGAACAGAAAAACCCAAAGTCAGAGAAAGCCCCGATAGTTAAATTATTTAATTAGTCCTTCAAAAAAGAAAAATGTTCATAATTTTATATGGGCTATGAAATATGTTTTTAAGTCTATTTAAAATTTTTATTTTCCCATGCTTTTTCCCCAGTTTATTTGACCCCAAACCCACTCTCTGAATAAATTTTGTAAACCCCTGATAAACACATTGGTATGAAAGGGATAAAATATATTAATATATATATATATATTACACACACATTTTATATACACAAAATACCCCACAAAATATAAATATATATACCAACACACACAGCTCTGAAAAAATTTTCAGGGTTTTTTGATTTTTTTTTCTTCGTGGAAAGTATTGTTTTAGAAAAATGTACATTTTTATTTTATTATTTAAACTAAATGACCACTTTTCTCCCAAAAATTTAAACAAAAACTTTTGTATTTTTTTTTGCAGTAATTTAGGGAAAACCCCCAAAAAAAAAAAAAGAAGAAATGCTGTCAGACCTCAAAAAAAATGCAAAAAAAACAAATTAAAATTGCTTTAAAAAACAATAAGACTAAAAGTTTTAAAATCAGGGAAAAGGTTTTAGAAATCAAAATTTGGGGAAAAAAAAAAAACCCGATTTTTTCATTCAAATTTTCCTTTTTTGGGCCATTTTTTAGCACTTGTTTTTTCCATCCGCTTGTCCCATTGAAAGAGGATTGGAAAAACCCAGCTTTTGGTTTTTTTAAAACTTCAAAGAAGTAAGGGTTTGGTTCAGGTGATCCCCCTAATCGAAGCCCCTAAGTAGAATTAGGTGGACTTTGGTTGGAATTCAACTGACATGGAATGGAATGGCTGTCAAAACATTGTAAGATTGCTGTTTTTAGAAAACTTTGCAGTGGTCTCTTAAATTTTTTTTCCCGACTGTAAAAATGTTTGGCAAACAGGGGTGTTTACTGTCCCTTCCAAACACTTTTTTCTCAGGGAACCTATGGGAATGGTCCCCAAAATTAATTAGCTTTCCCCCAACAAAAGAAAAAAAGTAAATTTAAATTTAAAAGTCTGATTTGCAAGTTGATATGCTGAAAATAAACTTTAGTGTAACCCAAAAAAAAGATAGAGTAAAAAGGGCGGGAATTTACACAAAAGTTTTGTTGATTAGTGAAAAAAACGGGTTTTGTCACTATCGTCATCGGGTAATAACGATATCGTCAATTTTTCAAGAAGATTTCCGGGTTTGTCGATAAAAGATTATCGCTGATGACCTTTTTAAAATTATGGGAGAGGAACAACCCCCTTTTATTCTTACACCCAAAAAAGGGCTGGGGAGAAGCTGGAATTAAAAATTTCCCCAAAAAAGTCAAAAAAAAAAACGTGCTAATCTTAGGCAAAAACGCTTAGGTTTTTAAAAGGGCCCAAAAAAAAAGGGCACAGACCATTCACTATCCCGTCTTTACCAAGCCTGACCCCTTTAAAAATGCATGACCCAAAAAAATGAAAAAGTTCCTGAAAAGGGGAGTATGATTTGAAACCCCCATTTTATTTCACTTTTGGGCAAAAAAATATCCCTGTCCGGGGCCCCAGCATGAGCCCCAAAAAAATAAAGACCCCCAGAAATTTTAAAAATTCCCTGAAAAAGGAGGGCCCTTTTAACCACCATTTTAGTTGGGGAAAAAGGGCATTGACTATACTGTCCTGTTTCCCCCAGCATGAGCCCCAAATTGCATGACCCCCAGATTTTAAAAAAACCGGAAAAAAGGGGGTCCTTTTAACCCCCCGTTTTAGTTGAACGGGGGCTTTTACTATAACTATTCCCGGACCCCCAGTATGACCCCAAAACCTGTCCCGACCCACAGATTAAAAAAATGCCAGAAAAAGGGGGTTTTCCCCAACCACTACTTCATTTAAAAATGGACATTGACAAAACCTTTCCGGGATTTGCAGCATGCCCCAAAAACCCAAAACAGGTGCCCTTATGGACCTTCAGCAAAAATTTTTCTAAATAAAAAAAATAAACAAAATTTTTAAAAACAACTCTTTTTCCCTTTTACTGCTGCTGCTAGAGCTACTTGCCTTTTCCAAACTTGGGACATTTTTCCACCGTGACATTAGAATTTTTAACAAACAAAACAATGTCCCCAGTGGGTAAAACCGGGGCCTGTCTAAAATCCTGCATCAGAAATTAATGACAAGGCAGGTGAGGCGTAAACGTGGACACGTAGGTTCAGCTGGGGGGGCCCCGGCCCTTACAGTGTGTGTGGTGAGAGAAAGGGCAGGAGTCCATCATCTTTTAACCACATGGGTTTTCACTAGCAGTCCCCGATTTAAACAGTGGGTGGGGTGAGACCCCAGCCAGGGGGGTCCGTCACCCAAATTAACACGGAAAAAAAATCCCCTTTATGAAGCAGAAATCAAAAACAGTTTTGCTAAAGGGCAGATGCGGAAGCGGAAGGGGTAAAGCTCAGACCCCACCCCCTTTCAGTAACAGTCAAGCCCGGGGTGGGCCGCTAAGAAAAATTTCGCTCTATAAACCCGTTCCCCCTCCGAATGAGTGTAAACCAATTGAGCTTTACTGGGGAAAATGCGGGTTCTTGGCGCCGTTTCACCCAAGCCCTTTTTTCTTGGCATTCTTTTTCTCTTTTTACTAAACTGTTGGGGGAAATTGCCCTCTTTTCCCTTGGGGTGGCTTTTTGTGTTTCCTGCCCCAAACCCCTTTTGAAAAACCCCTACATTTTTGTTCAAGCCTTCCTGAACCTCCCTTGTAAAAAATTCAAAGGAAATTTTTACAGCTTTTTTTTTACATGCAATAGTATTTTAAAATTTCTAGAAAACACTTTTTTAAAAATTTGGAAAGGGAAAACCCCACCACTTTTTTTTGTTTCTTTTTTTTTTTTATTGTATTAAAAGGGTTTGTTTTTTCACTACAGGGAAATTGCTAGCTAGGGTTAAAAGATCTTGCAAAAACAAGTCATTTTGAAAATATGTGTCATTAACAGGTCCAAACCTTTTCCCTTTTTTTTTGACAGCACCATCACCCTTGAGCCACTTTTGACAATTGTGAAGAACAAATGTCTGTTTAAAACCAAATTTTTTTTTATAATGGGAACCTGTATTTTCTGCATTTCAAACCCAGCATGACCCAAAAAATTTAAATAAAAAAGGATTTCCCTCACCCAAACGGGTTAAAAAATTTGGGTGAGGGAGAAATCCCCAATTAGAACCCAAACTTTTCCCTTTTCCCAAAGGGACCAAAAATTAAAAGCTGAAACTCACAGCAAAAATACCCCAAAAAATTATAAAAAAGACTTCTCACCACTTTTAAAAAATTGTGAGGGAAAAATGCCACTTAAAGCCACATTTCGCCCAAAGGACCATGATTATACTGTATCTAAACAGCAAAAAAGGGACCCCAAAACCATTGACAATGCAAAAATTTCAAAAAAATAAAGTGAGTAAAGGGAATACCGTTTTTGTCATAAAAACCCTTGGTGTCTTTTGCATTCCCACACCCCCCAAAAACCAAAAAATGCCCTTTTGGGAACTGAAAAAAAAATTGCAGTAAAAAATTTGATCATTTAAAAAAAAAATTTTTTAAAAGGGGGACCATTTCTTTTTTGAAGGGGAAATTTGGAAGTAACCGGCAACTGATGGGTGACCTCGAAATTTTGGGGGCCAAAACATCATAAAAAGACCAAATGCCTGTTTTAAATCTTGATGAAATTTAAAACCCAAAACCCACATTTCTGTGGAAACCCGGGAAAGCGTTTTCTGAAATGACTCCTCCAGCTGTGCTGAAGGTCCGCTCAGAAAGGGAGGCGGGGCTGCGGGGCAGGAAAAACACCTCAAGGGGCGGGGCAAGCGAGCTGGGGGCCATTCAACCATTTTGGAAACCCAAAAAGTAAATTTGGGTCCCGGAACACATACAAAAACATCGGGTTTTTTGAGACGAAGTTTAGTCGTCGCACCATGTCTTAACCCTGGTCTCGGGTTTTTTGGGGATGGTGCCCTGAAATTACAGCGTTGGTGAGGTGGAAAAAAAAGATTGCCCAAAAGGCCCCTCTTAGTTTTCTCCCCAAAAGGGCCTTGCTGCTCCGGGCTAGGGCTATTTGGGGCACCTACTAAATTTCCCCTTCGCGACTTCCCACCCGTGACTTTTTGAAGAACATGAAGCAGACGCAACAAAATGTCTCCATTTTGATAAATCAGCAAGGGTCCCCATTTCCTGAAATTTTACTCTCTTTTTGGTGGCGGGAAAGGGAAAGTGCTGAGTTTTTTGTTTTGTACCGGGGATCCAGGGGGGTTGGCCCCCCCAGTAACTGTTTTTCATTTTTGAGGGCCCCTTAATGCGAGGATCATGTTAAAGGGAAAATGGATACCCCAAGCACCATGTGAGAGTTTGGACCCTTTTGGATTTCCCAAGCCTCGGGGTTCAGGGGGCACTCCCCACCCCCTTGCCTAAAAATTCGTGGCAACCTCTTACCAAGGCGGGGACATAAATTAACGAAAGGGGCCCCAGAAAACCTCATCCTCCTCCGCCCAACCTGGCCCAGTTTCAACCAGCCCTGACTTGCCTCAGAGATGCACCCTGAAAGCGAGGCGCCCCCTTGCACTACCCTGGACCCAAAAACCCCCGCCTAATGAAAGCCCCGAAAAAAATTGTAAAACTATCGGGCCTTTGGGTGGTTTTCGACGGAGAGAAAGGCTCCGGGCCGCATCTGGGGTCCGTCCCTCCTCCGTCCGGGTTTGGGGACCTGATTTTTTCGAGTGCCCCAACGATCATTCCAGAACTAAGATCCCCAAAAATTTTTGCCCCTTTGCGACAAGGGCATTTCTGCACTGCCCATTTTGGTGGCTTCTTCAAAAGGGGCAAGGATGGGGGAAAGCTCTTTCACCTGCCTCCACCTCGGGGGCTCAACCCCCCGGGGTTTCCCAAACCGCTGCTTGTCAAGCCCATGTGTAAACCCCTTCGTATTTGGCGAAATTTGGCATTGCCCCCGGCTGCCCACAAGCCTGGAGCATTTTGGGAGGGGGGAATTTTCCCAAGCGTTTTCCCCAACGTCAAAAAATGAGAGGGTTTAAACGGGGAAAAGGGCCCGGAGCTAAACCTGCAAACCAAAGCCAGGCGGACAAAAGCGGGGTGCTTTCGGGGGAAGTCCCAAAACTCAGCCTCACCCTTCCTCACGGGCCCAACCCCCAACCCGGGTACCTTTAAAAAAATTTGTGGAGGGACAAGGTTCATAAAACATGTCCCCAGGAAAGGGGTGGCTCCATCCTACGTTTCCTTAAAAGGGGGGGCCCCAGCAGATTTCGCCCGTTACGCACACCCCCTTTCCCCGGGCACAAGGTTCTTGTCACCCAGCCAGCGCTGGGGTCTCTTTGCGGAAAACCCGTCCACAGCTACCTGACCTGTTGCGGGAAACCCCTTCCAAGACAGATTAATTTAAACCCCGGGCCCCTGGTTTCTCGGGGCACTGTTCCCAAACCCAGAGGCCCTTTGGGGGGAAATAAACCGCACCCATCCCTGCGGTTTTGAAGAGCGTCCCGCCGAGCCACCCACCACCAGAGACATCCACCCAGCCACCCAGTGAGCGTCACAAAAGTTTGGCGGCCTTGGCCGACTTACAGCCCATGTGCCCGGGGGTTTTAGATGGATTTTTTCCAGCCCACAAATGCAGACAACCCCGCTTAAATTTTTTAAAAAATAAACACGGGGTTGGCCGGGGGCCGGAAAAGGGTTTTTTTTCTGGAAAAAAATTTTCCTGCTGGGGCCTCTGGTAGGGGGGCGGGCCCAAGGGGCCATGAAAATGGGGAAAACCCAAACCTTTTGCCACCAGACAGAAAGGCAAACTTTTCCAAAGGGCCAAAACCCGGGCCAATGCCGAAAATTCATTTTTTGGGGGCTTGGGAAGGTTTTGGGTTAAATGTTTCTTCTGCCCCAAAAACCCTTTTGGAAGACAGAAGGCGGCTCAAACGGCCCTGAAGGGTCGTGAAAGGTTGCCCAAACTGGGGGAAAGGGAGAATGGGCAGGATGGGTCCCGGTGGGCTGGGTTACTTGGGGTTTTACGTGGGGGGCCCGAAGCGGAAAGGCTAAACCCAGACCCGGAGCCCAAGGGCAGCTGGGGAAACCCTTTGGGTCGGGAAAGGAGGAGGAGGGACAAAAGGGTGGACAGGGGTTTGGGAAGACCGCATCGGTGGGGCCTTTTTTGGCCAAGTGTTGCCTCCATTTAAACCCAAAAGCATTCGCCCTGTGACTAACAATTTTGGGGGTGGTTTAAACCCAAAGTTTCCCTTGCCTCTAAGGAGCTTTTACGGAAAAGGCGGCAAAATGAAAACCCGCGGGTGAATCAGAGGCTTGCTCAAAAAAAAGGCCCAGGCTTGAGAGGTCCGGACCCAAAAACGACGGCGAAAAACGAGGAGGGGGGGTTTTTTGCGATCGGGGGTTTTGGTGGAATCATCTCAGCGGACTTTTTTGGCCACCGCCCCCCTCCCTTTTTTGAGGCGGGAGCCTTATTTGACACCCCCCCTTTCGCCCTTCCTCCTCGCCGTGATGAAAGCGCTCGCAAGAAAATTTCCTGCTGAAAAAACCACTTTGGGTTTCCCCAATTTTTGTCATCATCAACACAGTGATTTGGGGTCGTCCTGAAAATTCTGAAACCCCAGAGCTGCAGGTTTACAACAAGGGGAAACTGAAGTCTTTTGCCGACGGCCCAACTTTTGCCGATTGCCCGGGCTTCCTTCCCACCCTTGATGGAAACAAACTGGGCATAAGCAAAACAAAATCATCCTTTTTGGGGCCCTTGTTTTTTTAACATCCCTTTCCCTAAACCCCAACCCGCATTTGTCATAAAAGAGGGTCTTCAGAAAATGGATTACCCCATGGCGGGTACACGATTTAAATATTTGGGCTGCCTTCGCTTCCGGGTTTGGGCCCCAAATGCTGATACAAAATTTGGGGGCCGTGACGGGGAGGACGAGGGGGTTAAGACTGCGGATCAGGTTGCTTTAAAACCACTGAAAGAACAATTGGGCGACGCTGTTTTTTACGGAGATTCATGGGGGCCCTGACCCCATTTATGACAGGCCCCGAGGGTTCCTGAAACCCGGGATGATCCCTGGCTTGCGGTTGTCGCCAGACGGGGAAGGAGCCCCTTTCTTCGTACCCTACCTCCTACCCCCCTTCTTTGCCGTTTACCACCTGCTTTTCGCTCCATGTTCAAAAAGGGATAAACATTTAAGAAGGTATGGAAGAGTTTTTTGGGAAAAACTCTTAAAAAAAAAAAACGGGAAATCACAGCTATTCTTAATCCCTTAAATTCCTACAGCCAACAAAGGAAATTGAAAAATGAAAAAGTTTCTAAACAAATACCTGTGAAATGCGGGCGGTGGAAAAACCCGAAGACAAAATCACAGGGTTTCTTCCTTTAGTCCCAGGGGAATTTTAAAAACTACCCCGTAGGACTAGAAAATTTAATGTTTTCAACAAAATTTCATACAAGTGTGCTATCTGCGCCAAAACCCACTTCCCGCGAGCCAAAAAAAACTATTCAAAGTTACAAATGGGTGGAAATTGCGTTTTTTTCAGCAATGACAAACGAGAAAAAGGGTTTTTTTAAAAAAATTTTGGGTAACAGAATTGCGTCGTAAAAACCCTGGCCCATTTGTAAAAAAAAAAAAAAAAACTAGGGGCCCCCACCACCTTTCAAATTCAGCTATTTAAAAAATTTAACGGATAAAAAAACAGTGGTGTTGCACCCAAAGAAAATACACCAACATAAACTACGAAATTCTTTGGGATCCAAAATTTTAAGGGACAAGGGGCTATTTGAAAAAAAACTGGGGGGGAAAACCCAAATGCCAAACAGCTTTTTTAAATGTTTTTACGGATAAAAAAAAGGTTTTTTCAAACCAAAGAAATAACCACCTGCAATTACTAGGAAATTTCTGTATCCCCAATTTTAAGTACAAGATGGGCTTTGAACAAAAGTGGGGGTGCGCCAAATTGGAAAAAAACCTAAAATTTAAAATTTTGTACGGAAAAATAAAAAGGTTGGGGGTTTTGCACCAATGAAATACCCTCCTTTATTTTACCCAGAAAATTTTTGTATCCTAATTTTAAGTACAAGTTTTGGGGCCCTTTTAACAAAACTGGGGCTGCCAAAAACTGAAAAAGAAAAACCCAATTAAATCCTTTTACGGATAATAAAAAAAATGTTTTTTGCACCTAAGCAATACACCTGTAATGACTAGAAAAGTTTCTTTAACGATTGTAAGTACAAAGGGGGTCTTTTAAAAAAAAACCCGGGGGTGCACAAAAGTTTAAAAAAAACCCACTTAAATTTGTAAACGGATAATAAAAAAGGGGGGTTTTGCACCATGGATACACCCCGCGTGACTAAAAAGGTTTTTGAAACGTAATTTTAAGTAAAAAGGTGGGTCCCTTTTAATAAAACTTGGGGTGCACAAAAACAAAGGGTACTATTCCCCAAAAAATGGCCCAAAAAAAAGGTTTTTAAAAAAAAAAAAAAAAAAGGCCCTTTCAATTCATGTTCAAAGCAGAGTCCAGGGATTTTACATTTTCCTCTCCTTTCCAAAAAACCGCCGCCCGCCTGGTTTCGCCCGCCCCCAACCCCCCCCAAACCCCCCCGCGGCTGTACAGCGCTAGAATTTTTCTTTAAAAGTTTAAAAACCTAATAACTGAAAAATCTCTAAACTACCTATGTTTTAAAAGTTTTACAAACTAAAACCCTAAATTGGCTGTGGGGAACAAAGAGAACTGTGTCGCTGAGGGGTATTGAGGGAAAACTGACACACGTTGCCTTATAAACAAAAGTGACACACTGATGCTGAATAGGAAGGGCTGTTCAAAGAAAACGAAAATCATGTGATTTTTCCACCAATTTACAACCCAAACTCAACAAAAGTCATTTAAAGTTTCAAAAATCCAGCTCACCCGCTTTAACTCTAAGCTTTTTGCTTGCTGCCAAAAGAAAAAGGGAAAAGCCAAAATGGCCCCGAAAGTAATAAAATTATGCCAATTCTCACCCAAATTACGCTATCGAAAATTCCGATCAAACCAAAAAACCGTGGGCCCATTTCAAATTTGTCGATTTTTAAACCCCCAACACTAGGTTAATTTAAAATAACCATTTGTAATTTCGAATTAAAAAATCAAAAGTGGGAATTTAAATTTTGAGTAATTGAAAAATTTTTGTAATTTTGTAAATATTTTGGGATTCAAATTTTTTAATTGCATATTTTGGAAAAATGGTCCACCCGGGCCCCAAAAACCCAAATTCTAGCCCGGGCCCCGTAGTATTAACCAAAAAAAAAGAATTTTTGGGTTCGAAACCGCCTGAAAATCAAAACTGTCCAAACCCTTCCCTGACACATGCGCCCTATTCCATGCGATACAAATTTGGAAACCCCGCCCAGGAGAATAGCCCGGGGTTTTGAAACAACAGCAAAAATTTAAAAAACACCTAAATTTTGGGATCATAAAAAAGAAGCCAAATGCAACCTAAGAGCCCTCCTCTTTAAAAAAACCAACAAATTTGGATAAATTTATAGTAAAGGTTTAATAAAATTTAAAATAGTTCCCAAAAGAAAAGTCAAAATTTAAAATTTTTAACATAAAAAAAGACCTGTTTCCCTTTAAATGTTTTTTGGCATTCCCCCGCCAAAGAGGAAAGAAGGTTTAAATTGGGCTTTTTCTCCAATTATAGGGCATTTATAAATCGAGGGAAAATAGCTCCAAAAAAAGTGAATAAAAATTTGTTTTGATACTCTTGGGTGGCAGGGGGTGTGTGGGAAATTTGAAACGAGAAAGAATACCAAACCCCCCCTCCAACCCATAAGCCCCGAAAAACGCGCATGTTTCTTGAAATAAAGTTGGGGGATAGGAAAACTGACTGGGAATGGGGGCGAACCCCCCTACCCCTTTCCCGGACATTGGGTTTGGGGAAAACAGGGCCAACTTTGCCAAACTCTGCATAGGCTATTTATGCTCAGTTCACACGGCTTATAGCTTGCATATAGTGGTGTGCACTGTGTAAAAACCCCCCTATAACCCTTTTTTTTATAATATTTCCCCCTGGCCATTTACTTTAAAACCCCCTTTACGACCTTTTGGGCGTCACCATACTACAGGTTTGGTTTTGGGGGTTCCCCGCACCGGGCGAAAGGATAAAGTCCTGAGGACGCGCAACTCTAAGGCCCGAGTTCGCGGGGATCGGCGCCGGGGGGTCAGCTGTAAAATTTAAAGCGACATCCCGCACCCTGGCCCCGACCCCGGAAACGCTCGGGGGGGGGTTTCCCCCGGTTTAAAAACCCCCTTTAAATTTTCGCGAAAACGGGTCGCAATAATTGAGAGGGCGCAGGAGGAGATCGCTCCTCCTGCGTCTATGTCCGGGGCCAAACAGCACACGGAACCCGGGGACCCCCCAGCTCCCGCCCCCCTACAGACCCCAAAGGGAAGGCAAGAATGCCTTCCGGGTTGTCTGGACGTCACGATGCCCGGCCCGTGCCCTGTGGGCATGGCCCGGCATCGTGACTGACAGTTGTCATAGGAACCAGTCATAGCAACAAGCAATGTACTGATTCCTATTGAATGAAAAGGATCTAAGATCTCTCATTCAATCCCCATGGGGAAAAGTAAAAAAATAACGTGAAAAAGTAAAAAAAAAGTGAAACATGTAAAACACAAACAAAAAAAAATACGTACACCGCCCTTTTCCCCTTTACAAACACCAATCGCCCCCAAAATGATCAAAAATAAAGTACCCATATTTGGTATTGCCGCGTGCGTAACGACCTGCCCTATAAATCGGGCAGTTTAATTAACCTGTACGTGAAAGCCGTAAAAAAAAAAACAAAAAAACAATCACAGAATTAAGAATTTTTGTTCATTCCCGCAGCACATAAAATGGAATAAAAAGCGATCCCAAAAACGGGCCATAAACGCCAAAGTTGTAACAATAAAAACTCAGTTCATCCCGCAAAAAAAAAGTCCTCATGCAGCTCTGTATAAAGGAAAAATAGAAAATGTATAGCTCTCAGAAGATAGCGATGCATAAATATTGTTTACACACTAAAAAACACTTTTTTTTTTTTTTAAAGTGCTTCAGCTTAAAAAAAAAACTATATAAATAGGGTATCGCCATATAACGTAGCGACCCAAAAGTAAAGCTAACTTATCACGGGTACTGCATGGTAACCCTGTTTAAAAAAAAAAAATAAAAAACACTACTAGGATTGCAGTATTTTCTTCACCCTGGCCTCCAAAAAATGGATTTAAAAGCGATCAAAAAGCCTTGTCCCCCCAAAAATGTTACTAATATAAAACGTTCAATGCTCTTGGCAAAAAAACAAGTACCCTACACTGCTCCAAGCACAGATAAATGTAAAAAATGTTTATGGCTCTCGGACTATGGCGGGCAAAACGTATTTGCCTGGTTGAATAAAAGGGTTTTATTGTATACAAGCTAGTAAAAACATAAAAAAATATACAAATTGGGTATGGTGTTAATCGGTTTATTGACTGATGATGTAAAGCTACCATGTACATATATACCGTACAGTGAGACGCTATTAAAACAATAAAAATATACCAATACTCAAGATTCTGTAGTTTCGTTCAAAACATCTCACAAAAAAACTTAATAACAAGTGATACATAGCATCATTTGCAGCATATGGTTTCCGCATAATAACTTCAACTCATCCGCAAAATAACAAGCCAATACACAGCTCTGACACAGAAAATAAAAAAGTTTTGGCTGTCAGAATAGGACAACTAAAACGCAACTTTTTTATAGACGTCATTTCCTATGTGTAAGTACATAAAACTTAAAAAAAACTTATATATATCTATATCATTGTAATTGTACCGATCACCCATAGTAAAGTTATCAATATTTACACTGCACGGCGATAATGCTGTTAAAATTGAAAACTCAAATAAATCTAATGAACCGTACTGCGTTTTTCCCCCATTTTCATTGCCAATGCTAAAAAAAAACTATGGACAACCTGTGCATCAATAATGCAAATGTACAAAAGCCTCTGATGAGATCCATGATGGGTGTGAATCCAAAATGGGGCGGACTTCTGGAAGGTTTTCGATCTCTGTTCTGCTACTTTCGGGGGCTTTGCAAATGCGACTTGGCCCACCAAATCTGCGTTCCAAAAGCGCAGAATAGCGCTCCATCCTTTATACCCTGCCATGCGACGCAAAAGAACAGTTTACACACAACATGTAGGGTATTGACGAAACTAAAGAATTGCTTAACAAAGTTGGTAGGTTTTTTTTTTTTCCAGGAATCATTGTATGATACAAAACATGTTTAAGCTAAAATTGCAAATTATTGGAAAAAAATGTTTTTTTATTTTTGCACAGCCTTTTGCTTAAAAGAAAAATTGTGAATAGACGTGTGGGGATCTATATACTCAAATGCACATCCCTTGAATATATTCCTTAAGGGGTGTAGTTTCAATATGCGGAGTTAATTTAGGGGTGTTTATAAGGTTTTACACCCTGTAGGGTGGCACAAAAACATGAACTGGTGACTAAATAAGATCATTATTGAAAATGAGACCCTAGAGCTATTTTAGGTGATTCCCTCTATTCTGGGGCTTATGGGTGAGTCTCAATAATGCACTTGGGAAACATATGGGATATATCAAGTAACGCGCTCACAGTCCTGGGGAATTGATTTTAAGGTTTGCATTTACTAGTCCACATTTACTGTATTCCAGGGAATAATGGATATTGAAAATCTGCAAAATAAAGTGAATTTTGAAAATTTTCACCTCTCACTTTGCTTTAATTTCTGTGATGGAAATATCTAAAGGGTTATCAATCTTCCTCAAGAGTGTTGTAACTACGTTAAGGGGTCTAGTTGCTCAGTTGGTGTCACTTATGGGGGTATCTAACATGGCAAGGCCCCTTCAAAGCCACGTACAGAACTGTGAGTGGTCCCTAAATAAATGTGTTATTGCAAATTTTCTTGAAAATGTTGAGAAATTACTACTAAATTTGGTAAGTCCCCCTAATGTCGTAAAAAAAAAAAAAAAAAGGGACCCATTTAAAAAATTGATGCCAACCGTTTAGTGGAAATATCGGTAGATGCTAGTTATTATAACTATTTTGTGGGGAAAATAATTATTCTGTCTTGTCACGCAGAATTTTGCAACTTTTCAAAATCGCAAAATTTTTCAAATTTTCATGTAATTTTTGTGATTTTTTTCACAATACTAAACAAGGTTTGTATGGGATAAAAATTTCTTACTAACTTAATGCACTATGTGTCACGAAGAAAAAGACATTCTCTGAATCACATGGCTAGGTAACAAGGGTGTCAAAAAGTTTTTCTAACATTAAAGTGACATATGCTCAGACTTTCAAAAATAGGGTGTGTCAGGAAGGTCAAAAACAGGCTGGGTCCTTAAGGGGTTAATTTCCCCCAAAGCATACTGTGCGCCGGGAAAACCAGCGACGATTTATAGCACTCAAGGAGTGCTATAATTTTACTGTTATTACAGGCTGTACTTTAGAGCGTAATTGCGCTGCAGTTACACAGTGTGAACATGCCGTTCACGCCCAGGAAAGCAGAGTGATGCCACATCCACCAAAGTAGACACTCAGCATTTCTATCATAGGAATGTGGCATTACCCAAGTTTTCTATACGCTGAATACGCTATACATCCTGTGTGTGTAGTATTTCTGGTTTCTTAACAGGTTTCCCATTTGGACTACATTGGATTAATTGGACAATATCGGACCACTGTTGGATCTTTTACTTTAATAAAACTGATAAAAAAAAAAAATGCCACTAACACCAAAAAGACTTTTAAATAAACACTCCAACATCCCTCATTGACCATTTTATTAAAGAAAAGGATCCAATGCTGGTCCAATATAATCTAAAAGGAACAAATGTATATTTAATATAATAAAAAAAAAAAAAAAAAAATCAGAATTTACTACACACAAAAGTACTGTAGGCACCCAGTAAAGCTTGGGTGTCTTTTTTTTTTTTTTTTACCTCCTAACTTCTCAAGAACCATAACTTTTTTTTTATTTCTCTGTCTATATAGCTGCATGCTGGGTTGTTTTTACGGGACAAGATGTACTCTTTAATGGTACCGTTCACTGTAACATATAGTGTACTGGGAACCACCCCCCCACCCCCCCCACCCCTCTACACCTCCACCCCTCCCCCCACCCCATCCCCTCCCCCCGCCCCCCCCCCCACCCCCCCCCCCGCATCCGCCCCCGGCCCTCCCCACCACCCTCCCCCCCCACACCAAAAAAAAAAAAAAAAATTTCCATATGGGGTAGAAAGAGAAAATAAATTAAATTCGCCATTTTTGTGGAAGTTTTATTTTATAGAGTTCACCAGTTAGTATAAATTATGTTATTTGTATCTTGCAGACCGGTACAATTCCGGTGATACCAAATTTGTAGAGTTTATTATGTTTTAGCACTTAAGAAAATAAAAACTTCTTCTGTATACCACAAAAAAACCAAGCAAAATGAATAGCACCTAGGTTAAACTTTTTTTTTTTTTTTTACAATGGGACCATACTACTTGGCATACGTTAGAAGCATCAGTATAACAGGTACAGCCTGTTGTGTACCTAGTCTTACTGGCATTGTTGATAAAAGGTTAAAAAGCATTTGTCAGTAACAGACTCTCCCTATTTGACGTACACTATAAAATGAGTAAAAAATGTTTTTCCCATGTCACAAGCTGGGATTGACAGAGCCTAATGCAGACATCACATACGTGAACTGGGTTAGGTGTACTGGGCAGAGAAGGAGATAGCTATGAGGTTTACATTGCTGGGAAAGATGATGCAAGAGGTGTGCTAGGCAGGACTGACAAGTGCTAGAAGGGGCAGGTACTGGGCAGTCCTAGATGGTAGAAAGGTGCTTGCTGTAGGTCTTCTGACACTCGGGAAGTTTCACTACACGAATAGCAGCCGGTGCTCGAGAAAGAAGCCAAAAGAACATACACACATGAAGGTATTGGAATATAATTCTTTATCAACATAAAGACTGTTTAGTGTTATGAAATCTTTCAACGCCTCGATAACTCCTTTAAGTGAACAGTAGGGTACTCATCCCATATTCTCATGACCAATTTGGTGCATATCCAGTACCTACCTTTGAAACTATCAGATAAAATTACATTTCTGTAAGATACAAAAGGTAAGTTATCCGTGCCTGCAATAACATACAGCAATGCATTGCACTTCTCCAACATTTGTATTTGTTGGAGCATTGTTCTAGAAACTGACAATTGAAGTATTAGATTGTTTTTATTAACATTAAATTCAGTATACCAATCACCACATTTAAAATAAGGCCTGATCTTTTGAAGATACGTCCTCTAATTTAACCCCCCCCCCCCTCTTTGAATGGGAAATGACGTGTGGTACATTGTAAAGTGCTGTGGAATTATAAGTAAAAATGATGCTGTCAAATTATACTGGACTGTGAATACACAAATGGTCTGCAAAATTCAATACCAGGCTTCTTCTATTTTGAGCAATGCATTTTTACAATGTATCGTAAAGGATTATTCCAGTCACACAAAGTAATGGCATAACACAAGGAGATTGACTCATTTTCTGGTCTAAACAGCAACATGTCCTGTATTCCTTTTAGGATTTGTAGGGGTCCTGGTAGTTAAAATCCCACTGACCAAAAAGTGTCTGGTGTAGCCCTAGGCCTATTATGTTTTTGCTTGTTTGCCATACAAAGTTTATTCCTAACAGAGGAGCAGATGTATCTGTTGTGCTTTTTCACTTTGTTAAATATGTCTTATAGTCTTCATTGCTGCCATACCTTATTTGAAAAGCAGAGGTCTCAAGTGACTTACTGGATATTTTTTATTTCCTCAAGACTCTTGAACTGATCTAAACGTACCCCAAAGACGATTTCTGCACAATTTGTTATATTTTGCTTCTCTCCTGAAACATTACCACATCTAACCCTGGGTTGTGTCTGGTAATGCAGATGGCACCGTTTGAGAGTAGCATAGCAAAGTGGCAGACCCCCTGATTTCAGCTTGATGTCTGAGAATATTCTATAGCTTTGTTAAACTTGATTTAATAGGACACATATCTTTCAGTGCAATGTGACGAAGAGTTCTTTGGCCACACGACCTGTAGCAAATATGATGAAGAGTTTACCAAAACTACAGCATATTAACAGGTATACTGCTAAAATTAGGATGGGTCACTACTATGGTACCCTCAAATTTCCTTTAAATTAATTAGACTGAACTGCAATCTGCTCATGGGGTACAGTTTCAGTGAAAAAAAAAAAAAATCCTCTAACATATCATTACAAACATTGGAGTCAATGAAAACAGGAAAAAAGTAAAAGCAAAGAAAACGCAGTTTGAAATATTTTGGAGTCCTGCACACTTCGTGTACGGTCACACAGCATAGACAAAATACCAGTCGGATTCGGTTTACGAATCCAGACAGTATTTTATTGTCTTTTGATGGCTTTGGGGGATGGTTCTGTCCGCAGTTGGTGGATGCACCGGTCCACCATAACCATTGAATAGCACACTGTCCACCCGAAAACCGGGTAGAAGATTGTGCATGCTCCGAGTTTTTCAGAACGCCGGCGGTGTAAAAATCCGCCAAGTAGAAAACCGTGCAGTGTAGACTACTATTAAAGGTAGGGAGGGTTAATACTTGATTTCCTGAAAAACCGTCTAAAAATCCAACCAAAAACCCATGCCGTGTTGACATTACTTTACTGTCTAATCCTTTTTCATTGGTGCGGGCTCAAATCTGCTCAAAATAACAACTTGGCTTCCCTACTCCGTGATTGTCAAAGCCAAATCTTCGCTTGCTACAATAATAAGGGGGTGGTGGCAGTTCTTAAAATCAAGATCAGTAAGTGACACAGATATCAATCTGTCCTAAGCTCTAGAGAAAATATGGCTAGTCTGCAAATTCCTAAAACATTTATCAAGTAAATAAGAGCAAGTATTTGGCCTGCAATAGAAAACCTTCCTTATACAGTCAGTCCAAACCACAGACTGCAAGTTGTCCTTTATCTAGAAAAATTTTAAATTTCATACAAATCTGTATGTCCCTGACCACATTTCCACAAGTTTAATAGATCAAGCAGAATGTCAAAGTCTTGAAAACATAGCCAGGCGGAATGCCAAGTTCGTGATCCTGCCTCACCCAGTGATTTGCTATCTTAGCTTCACGTGACTGTTTTAAGGGCTATTACATTCTTGCTCTATAAAACATGAAGTGGGATCAGGGACACGAAAATTTGTGCAGAATTGAATATTTATCTGGACAGGAAAAGAACCACTGGCAATCAGCACCTTGGAAGACTTTTACATTTTTTTTGATTCATAAAACAAGTGTGGTCAGGGACGGTAAAATCTATATGGATTAAACATTTATCCGGATGGAAAAGGAAGCACTTGTAATCTGTGCCTTGGATGAATAGATACTTACCCTGACTGTATTACGAAGGTTTCCTTTTGCAGTCCAGAGACTCACTCTTAGGGTATGTTCACATGGTGTCTTGTCTCCGTATGAACATTCGCTTTTCTGATGCGTCTCTGGGTCCATCAGAACGGACCCAGAGACGCATCTAACAATTAGCAGTGAGGTTATCACTGCCGGCAATGACAGACACGCAGCGGTGTTCATATGAGTGATCACCGCTGCGTGTTTGCATCGCGCCTGTGGGTCTATTTTCATTTCCATTTTCTTTCTTGGATCGCATCCCCAAGACGGACCCCACAGGCACGATGCAAACACGCAGCGGTGATCTCTCATGTGAAAAACCGTGCGTGTCTGTCATTGCCGGCAGTGATAAACTCACTGCTAATTGTTAGATACATCTCTGGGTCCGTCCTGATGGACCCAGAGACGCATTAGAAAAGCGGATGTTCATACGGAGGCAAGACGCCATGTGAACATACCCTTACTTGCTTAGCAGATATTGATACAAACCAACATTGTTTCTTGATGCCAGTGTCCTAGAATTACCAATGTGCATTAACATTGAAACGTGGCCAAGTAAACCAGAGGCCATTTTACGTATCAAGTACAATACATCTAAACGTATTATTTGGCATTAGGAAATAGCAGAAATTTCATGAAAAAAAACTTGTATTTTAGGAGTGACATTTAAATTGAACTGAAAAGTTCTGTTCAAAATTTGTAAACTGAAAATATTCTTGCATAACTTACATATATACCGCATAAGATGAAATCATTGCTTTAGTCATTAAACGATCACTTGTGAAATATCTTTATAGAATAAAACCAGAACAGAAAGGGCTTCCCATAGGTCCATCCAAATTGCATTACTTTCTCAGTTGACACAATGGAAAGTTCAATTGCAATTCTCATTGCCGTCTATCATGAAAAACCACACTAAAATCCCCAGGATCACCTCACCGAGTTGAGATTATTTGCATTGTGCAGGAATGGCTAAAGTAAAAAGTTATATTTCAGCAAGGATGCTTTCCAAGGAGCCACAGTGAAGGGAAACCGTTAATTTTCCTGTAGAAGTTCCTCAATCTCCTTGTCCCAGTTCTCATCCTTCATTTTGTCTGTACCAGAAACCACCTCGTATTCCTGGACCACTTGCTGCAGTTCTTTTATCCAGTCTTCTGATTCCTCTAAAGGAGAGAACACAAACATTTATTCACGTGTCGCTGTTGCCAACACCCAGCTGACAGATTCAGTAATACATTTCTACAAGTAATAACAGCCCAACACAGTTATAAGAGAAGCTGCTCCAGAATTGTTATTTCACAGGGAACACTGGTATTTATTAAGACAGACCTGTTAGGAGATGTTGCAGGCCCACTTCAACCCCTTCCTAATGCAGCTAATTTTCAGTATTTACTTTCCAAGAGAAAGAATTAATTTTTTCTATCAACACAGCCATACAAGTGCTTGTATTCTGTGGAATGACTAGTACCTTTACAGCATTCACTGTGATAAAAATGACAGGTACAATTGTAGGGATACCAAACTTAGATCGTTTTTGTTATATATTCTTACTTTGGAAAAGTAAATATGGTTTGTGTCGCCATACTCTGACCACATGTTTCTATCAACAGAAAAACGTGACTTTTTTTCCCTATCTTTGCTGAGTGAGCAGTAGGTTTTATTTCGGACAGCAAGGTAGCTTAGTGGTTAGCACTGTAGCCTTACAAACAAGTTAATGCTGCAATATAGTGCGCGACCATGCGCACCATAGCCCTGGTATGGGGTATCCTCTTCATAACCCCATCAAGCACACATTTATAAAGAAACACTTCAAGGCTTGGTATAATTTATAGCATTTTCATTTTCTTTTTAAGAACAGCTTTATAGTTCCATCAAAATACAAATAGCAGCGTAGTTTAAATATATAGAGATACAGAGTGGTAAACCTGACGTGATGAATGAGGACTGGATCCTCTTGTTCAGTCTAGCTATGATGTGCGGGCTTCTACTTCAGCTCTGTTGAGGGTCCGGTTGCTACTACCGGGGGCCCATGGTCTCCTCATATCTTTTGTTGGAAGACTGAACAAGAGGATCCAGTCCTCATTCATCACGTCAGGTTTACCACTCTGTATCTCTATATAAATCTTGTTGCTATTTGTTTTTGATGGACTTAAAGCTGTTCTGAAAATGAAAATGCTATAAATTATACCAAGCCTTGAAGTGTTTCTTTATAAATAGTACTGTAGCCTTGCCATTTTAAGGTCCTGGGTTCAAACTTCATAAAAGAGAACATCTGCAAAGAGTTTGTATGCTCTCCCAGTGTTTGCTTGGGTTTCCTATGGGTACTCCGGTTTCCCCATCCACACTCAAAAACATACTGATAGGTTACTCTGGATTTTAGATTGTGAGCCCCAATGAGGATACTGACCGATGTGGACAATGACAATACCTACACAGCACTTTGGGCCTCTATGATGCGGTCACTCCGACCATGGCGAGTTACCCCCTGCAGAATCTAATCTCTAATAACGGACTTTGTTTACTTAACTAAATGAGAAGCTTTCACTCTTTAGAGCTCAGCAGCCTTGTATACTACACTTTATAAGTCTCTTAACACTCATGTCAGTGTAACAGGAATAGCTAGGAACAGCAGAGCTAAGATGTCAATCTCTGCTTTTGACCTACCCAGAGTCTAAACAGGATGCGCGAGTCTAAAGCTGGCTGTTGCTCTGTGAAACTGCATGCTGAGAAAGAAAACCCCTTTAAAAAGTTGTCCTCTTTATATTGCTTCTATTTATCATACATATACAGGTCATTGGAAAGTGTGCGTGTGTGCGCGTTTGAGAGCTCTGCTCCTGAACGTCTGTTATACCAATGCAGTAGACCACATTCCTGTCAATAGTAATGGTTCCTATGGACTAAACATGGTATCAGTCATGTGAACTCCGGGCAATCAGTTACTAACAGGGTTACATGACATCTATGGGGTAACTGAATAGAAAGAATAGTGGATTAATATTAACATGTTTATGTATAACTTATGTCATGATGTTAATAAGGCCAACTGTAAAGAAAAGAAAAAAAAAAAAAGGAACATCTTCAGACACTGACAGAGGTAGTGATACTGGAGAAGTTCTGATCCTCAATAAACTAGTTACCAGGAGTCACATAATTATTTGGAAAAATAGTTATTGCAGACAGAATTGTGGGCTATACCATCTATTTCCTAGATTGGGGCATACTGCCTTGGTATTAAAGAGGTATCAGTACAATTTTCAATAAATGTCAAATTTAAAAGAAATTGTATGATTTCCCATTATGTACATGAGAAAAAAAGAAATTATAAAGTGTACAACTCCTTTAACTGTAATTTCTGTAAACGTCCAAAAAAGGCTAGTCACGGTCAGTGTGTCAGTTGTTTTATGGCACAATGCAGCAGTCGTCTTTAACTATCCTGTATTAAGGAAAAATACTAAATGCTTTACATTCGTTGCCTTTTGGATTATGGCAGTAACTCATTAACTCTACACTGGAAATCAAACAGACTACAAGACATACTTGCTAAGAAATATCTTTGAGCTTTCTGCCACCAATCTGATGAAAGGGCTATTACCATCATAAACATTTATTGCATATCCACGCGACACGTTTTAAGTGCTTGAAGGGTGCAAGTCCTATGACATGGATTTGCTGATTTAGACAAACCATTTTCTCCACGGAAATCAATGGAGAAGGCCACACACAAGGGCCACTACTTCATTGAGTTTTCACAAAGAAATCAGCCTGAATTTGTACAAGGGGGTAACAGGACCTCCCCCTACTAGCATTCCCAAAATAAAAGAATGTGTGAAAATTGATGTCAACATAAAGTAGACATGTGGTTAATGTTAAAAGGAGTTTTTACCACTGCTGACCGATCACAGCTAGCTGCGAGCTGACCGTGTATGAGAAGGGAAGCACTTGCGGCCGTCTTTCCCATTCACTTCTATAGGAGTTCTGAATGCAGTTGAGTGTGTGTACATGGCTATATTCGGGAAGTGAATGGAAAGGATGGCTGCAAATGCTACCCTCCTCATTCGGCTCACAGCTAGATGCCAGACATCTGCACAGCATTTTACTGTGCAGTAAAACAGCTTTATTTTACCATTTTGTTTGGTATGTCCATATTAAAATCAGAGACATTCAAGGTTTAAAAATTGCTAATT
>JAODAL010028545.1:0-53154 GCA_025379985.1 Phyllomedusa bahiana
TTTTACAAATAAGACGAAAGGGGGGAAGACTTTGACAGTGACTCAAGGGGGGGGGAGAAACACTGACTCGGGAGCGACATAAAATAAAGGGGGGGGATGAGTCCCCCCCCCTTCAGTTAATAAACCCACTGGGGGGGGAAAGAAACACCCCGGGTTTAAACAGAAATCAACTTCAAGAAAACACCGAAACGATTAAGCGATACATCCCTTTAATTTTTTAGCAAATGTACTAAACTTTAAGTTCAAAGTTAAAAGGGGTGGTTTCTACATTTCTCATCATTAAAAGGGGCACTTGCTTAAAAGACAAGGTTCTTACCCCAACCCCTACCAGCCGTCTTAACCCTTTTTGTGGTCTCCTCTGATCCCCTCTTCCTGCTACCTGGTCTCTACAGACAGGAAATGTCCATTCAGCAAATCACTGACCACAATGGTGACCCATTCCAGCCAGTCATTACCTACCACTTACTATATTCCACATTCAGGTACCAGGAAGAGGATATGGACAGTAACCGAGGCAAGGCCAAAAAGGGAGGCGGTGGGTACATGGAGAGGTAAGCAAGCCTTGTTTTAATTTTTGCAACATGTTTGTCCTTTTAAAATAAGAAAAAATGTGACACCCTCTTTCAAGAATTGCTCATAACACATTCTAATGTGCATAACTAAAAACAAAATAAAAGAAAAGATCAGGGCAGATAGTAAAACGTGCAGTCACCACTCACCAGATATCAGACTTTGTGTTGTATCCTGGTTAAAACTTTCGGGCTCATTAAAGCATTTTCCTTTTTATAGTAGGGCCAACAAGGAGCAAAACCCCGTGACACCCAAAATCACCAATCACAAACCGGGAAAATTTTAAATTTTACATTTTTCCAGCACGCAAATTAAATTTCCGTTTTTATTTTCTGAGGGAACCTAATAGTTTAGTTTCAGCTTTAAATACACTATCAAATATCTCTAAACACGCTATTTTTTTCACCTTTTCAGCATAACTGGAAAAATGGCTATCTGCCGGTCATTGTTATGTAAATTAAGTTCTCAGGGGGCCTGATATAAGCAAATAGTGTAATTCAAAGTGGCTTTGCAATGTATAATTTAAAGATGAATAATTAAGGTAAGTCTCCAGTTTCAAAAGCTGCTGCATATGCTGCTCACACTGACCCACAACATGAAGCCCCCCTTTTTTAAATTTTCTCCTTGAAGCCAAACTGGGGACTTGTTTAAGGTTGGGATCCAATTTAGCAGTTGCTTCACAGAGACCTCCTAGGGGAGACATGTATGAAGGAAGAGACTTTGAAGTGTATAATGTGTCTGAATGTATGAAAGTGGTTTTTGTGTGATTATAAATGAGGTCTAAAGTTCGATGGCCCTCGCCTAGTGTTAGGCATTACAAAACTTAGACAATTAGTAAGGGGCGCCAAACATGTAAAAAAGGCTATAGAACCCCTAACACAAATCCACCCACTAGCCTCTCAGGCTCAAAATAGGTCTGCCTTTCCAAGCAGTAATGCACCAATTTTTTGCCGCCCAAATTTTCAAAGTGTCTAAATTACAAGTGTGCGCCCACCCCCAAAACGCCCCCAAAACCCCCAAAAAAAACGCCCCCAGTTAGGCCCTTACACATTCATCATTTAAAATTAGACTCTAGACTCACACAATGGTGCTTTTTAACCCCAGAAAAGGGGTAAAAACCCGATCATACATGTCTCCCCTAATCTGAAAGACAGTGTGGTCTATAAATTACCTTAAGCTTCAGTTTCCTTGTTAAAGGCTGCATGTTTAAGGTAATAATACATGGAGCAGTCTCAGCTCATCAGGGCGACCATGAGCCCCCCAAGAACCTTTCGCTTTTGGGCCCAGAAAATTTTTAATAAGCTTAATAAACAGCCACACAGTTTTACAAATCGACACAGGCAAAACTACGTGTCTATTAAAAATAGGTAAACATTGATGAATACTGATTGCTAATGGCTGAACAGTTTTGCCAGTGTTGACCTGCAAATCTGTGCAGCTGCCAATTAAAAATTCACTGGTGTCGGATGTTGCAGCAGTTCTTGGCTGTGTCACAGTTGCACCATTAGGCCTCGTTCAAAAACCGGCTTATTTTGCCGGGGTTTGGGTGCCGTACTGCGCGCCGGATTGCGCTTCAGTACGGCGCCAACCCGTGGGAGTCATTACGGTAATCCACTGCTCTCATAGAGAACAGTGGATTCCGTCGCTCCTCCCCGCTCGCGAATCCACCGGCGGGGAGAAACTGACATGCACATTATTTAGGGCGCGTACGCGCCTAATAATGACAGTCTATGAGGCCGGGAGGGGCGCCCCCGCCGCGCTCCGGCCCCGCCCTCTTCCCGCCCCTTATTCATGGCGGATTTGTGAGCGCACAAATCTGTCGGGAATAAGCCGTGTGAACACGGCCTAACAGCGCAGGGACTGTTCCGTGTATTCCTACCTTTCGGGTAGGGTCACACTGCATTGCAGCTTACTGTGGACAATACCATACCTGCAAATAGTCGATAGTGCTACATTTTAAAATTTTTAGAAATATATTTTTTTATTACAGCAGTCCTACGCAGTTAAATAATACATATAAAATTTGTGCTTCTCTTGCAATGTGAGACATTTGTTTCCTATGGCAGACTAATCTCACAGGTATGAGATTATGATTGCTCTATTGTTCTCTCTACAGAGATATATAAAATTATACTAGACCACAAGCAGCACATGAAAGGAAGTATAGTAATCTTTATCTACAGTGAGGAGGTGTGTGTGTGGAGGGGGGGGGGGGAGAGGTTCTTCAAACTATTCATACCATTATTTGTAAAATACCAGAAAAGATATATGTTATGAACAAAAAGGTTTGTAAAAGAAATCTTGAAGGAGACCCTTAAAAGGAGAAAAACAAAACTGAGGGATGAGGGATTTAACAACCAGTAAGAAGACTCCTTGTGTTATACACTGCCCCTCTAGGTCTGCCTTAGGCAGACCTGGGCATTGTCTGGCCCGTGGGCTACATCCAGCCCCCTAACTAGCCAGTGGGCTATATAATGCCCAGGTCTACTTTAGACCATACTAATAGTAGCACTGAAGCCTGCCATGGCCTGGTAGTGCTGAGGGCCCGCCGCGGCCTGGTAGTAGTGAAATGGGAAGCAGAGCGATGAAGTGACTTAATCGCACCGCTCCCTCTCCTCGGATGCACAGCCTAATCACTCTGCATAGGCTGTACGGCCAAGGAGCTGCCGGACGAGCGTCCCGTCACTGCCGGCGTGATGATGTCACGCCGCCAGTGTCGGGCAGAAAAGGAAGGCGCTCAGCCGGGGAAGTAGGAAAGGTAAGTATTATTATGACTATTTTTATTGGCGGTTTATATACCAGCCTAATTGAGGGGGCCTATATATACCAGCCTAATTGAGGGGGCCTATTGTAAACCTTCCTAACTGAGGAGACCTATATATTCCTGCCTAACTGAGAGGACCTATAGATACCTGCGTAACTGAAGGGGCTTATTTACCTGCGTAACTGAGGGGACCTATATATACCTGCCTAACTGAGGGGACCTATACATGCCTACCTAACTGAGGGGACCTATACATGCCTACCTAACTGAGAGTCCTATTCATGCCTAACTGAGGGGACCTATAGAGCTACCTAACTGAGGAGTGGAGCTATAGAACTTCCTATCTGAGGAGGGGGGTTATAGAGGTACCTAACTGAAGAGGGGACCTATAGAGCGGTCTGGGCTGAAAGGAAAAAAAACACGAGGAAGACCATCACTTCTTCCTTTGCTGGAACTCGGTCCACGTGCAGTCGTATGTCACTGGAGCCCTGTTGGTGTCCCTGGAAGAGACAATAACTATGCTAGCGTCCCTGCCATCTATCTCCCAGGAGCAGGTGAGGGGAACACACCATTTATTTGTTTCACTGTAGTCAGGTGAGGGAGGCACATAGTTTGCTGCTTCAACTCTTTACTTTCCTGTCTGGTTTGCCTCCTTCAGAACTTTCTGTCCAGCTTTTAACATTTGCAGAAAGCTTTGCAGGATGTATGGTTTACTCTACTGAAGGGCGACCTACCTAACCTAGCTACCTACCTACGCTAATTGTGGCCAGGGGCAAGATTTAACAAGGGATCGCTTGAACAACAATATACTGCAGTACACAAGTACCGTAGTATATTGTACTAGCGATCACTTGTACTAATACCCATCTGAGACAGGAAAAAAAAAGATTTCAAACTATATTATTTTTAACTGTTGCTGCCATAAAAAATGTGTCAGTCACCTCACTTTTGCTATAAAATTGGAATTAAAGGTGGAAAAGTCATGTGCACCCTAAAATGGAAAATGATACAAATAAAAACCCTAACCCCATAACAACTTATCCCTGACACAGCTTAACTGACAGAAGAGGTTATTGGTCTAATAAAAACTAGTAAAACACATTAAACACTCTTTATAAATCTGGTATCGATGGAATTCTACTGACCCACAAAATACAGATAACGTGACATTAATATCACATAGTAAGTTTCCACAAAAATAAACCCCAAAAACAATTTTTTCCCTGTTCACCCTATGTTTTTTTTTTTTTGGGGTGGGGGAGGTGGTTGGGACAGATACTTTGGCTGTATGGGACCCTGAAATTCCTGATGGTGGCCCTGAACTCAGCGCACTGATAGGAACCACAAGTCCCATGATAGCATAAGCTCAGAGTGTCAGCAGCACTCTGAACATTACCTTTTGGCAAAATATGTCTTATAAAGCTATAAAGCCAGAGAAGTGCCCTCTTTCATCATGAAGATAGGAGGGCATCGCACAACAGTCTTAATTGGCTGTTAAGGACGTCGATCACGATTTCAACCAATAGAAGCCTGTGTTTACAAACTAATAAAGTACGAGCCCCGGATATTATGTACTACTGCCTGTCACGCCCCTACACTTTAGATCCCTCCCACCAGCTGAGATTGTTGGTATGATGTGTGATTGGACGACTGTAGTTCATTCCTGATAGGCTGTGACACGCAGTGCCTGTCGGGAGAAGTTCTGCTATTGCGCTGTTTTTCAAAAGCAGACAGGAGAAGAGAGCTGCGGGTAGTTGTAGTTAGTAATCGGTTGTGGCGAATGATTGGTATTGGGTAGAACTGAGTTAAATATATTAGTCTGGCCCTCTAAAACCTTTCCAATTTCTCATGTGGCCCATAGGAAAATTAATTGACCACCCCTGGCCTAAGGCATAGCACAATAGTGCATATTAGTTTTGCCTGGAAAATTCCTTTAAATTAAAACAAAATTGGTTGTTGAACTGAGATCAGGTATAGTCAATGTGTAATTTGTATGTAGAATTCTATATCCATCTAGAAGTAAATAGGAAATCCTTATTAAATTGATTTATAATCCCCTTCCCCAAGCACAGATATATCAACAATCACTGCTCTCCTATTTCTGGCGCTGTACACTGTTGGTGGCGGATAGCATTTTGTAGTGTTGATTTAGGTCTATGTGGAATACTTTCCCCATCTTTGTGTACAGGTGAGCACTTCATGGTATTCCCTCCTGGGTTGCTGATTATTTACAGATTTATTGATTCACCTGCCGGATATTATATTCAGTTTATTCAAGAGAAACACTTGGTTGCTTCATTTTTTTCTCATTGCAGGCAATTATTTTTACCTGAAATTCTGCAGAAAAAATAATTGCAACATCTACTTGCACTGTACTTAAATAAGACCACTTTAATCAACTGATTGCATTAAAATGACGATTCGATATTTGGTTAACTAAATAGACTAAAAGTGTGGTCCTTATCTGTTAAGTTGCTAAAAATTCTATGCAGTTTCTCAGTTATATCTGAGTCTATGAATGCAGAGTGCCAACAAATATGGGTGGCATTACCGCTCTTTTAGAGTTGTCACCTAGGGTCTTGATGGACAAATCTGCTGTCAAATCCGCTGTCAATCAGAGTCTCAATGTGTAAGCCCTTTTTTTAATATATTAGGTTAAAGGGGTTTTCTCACTACAGAGATTAGCTTTCAATATGTAAGGACAGATAAATGAAGACTTTTTCTAAATACATTAGTCTTTTAATTTTACCTTGATCATGAGATAAGAGAGATTTTATCTGCTCTGAGTGCACACAGGTTTCTATGGTTACCCATCCATATTTTCCTTCCTGATTAGAAAGAGAGCAGGGAATGAAAACACCATGAACGGAGCTCACTCCAAGAAAATCCATTATCTTTAACCAGATTAGCTTTTGTTCGGAAAAATAATTGCCTTTACTCTGCAGAGCACTGGTAGCTTTGTTTACTGAAGAGTAAATCTCCTGCACTTACGTCTTTGTTATGTCTCAGACAGTTATAGAGAAACTTAATATGCTAATCACTGCTATAGAACCACCCACAGCTTTACTAGTTAGAGTGAAAAGCTGCATGCGACTGAAATAACATGGTGAGAAAACCCCTTTAAAGGCTTCTTCCCATCAAAGTAAAAATGATGTGGGAATCTTGCAAATTAATAATTTCTAATTTTCTTTTTCACGTAGCTTTATTGACAAGCAAGAACAAATCACAAAACAATTTTGCAGAAGCATACTTAGTTACATGCGAATATAACTTTCAAAGAAGTAACTCAAAATTACCATCATGGTTCTGTAGGTTATTTGTTAGGGTACACTACCAGGGGGAAGAAGGAGGGGTATGGAAGGGATCGGGAAGGTGACAACAAAAACAACAAGAGGAAAAAACACCACAAACAAAACAACAAAAAGGGGGAGGGGGGGACCACGAGGGAAAGGTGGGGAGCGGGAGAGGGGGCAAAACATAAGGCGGGGAGGTCTTTTAAAACGTAAATTGCCAAATCGCCCAAGCAATCATTGGGTTTCTATAATCTACATTGGATTTTTTGCTGAAGTATAAGGAATTTTTTGCTTCAAATAGATAATCGTAAATTATTTAAAAAAAGAACATTAAATCCAAGAACGGGCATTAGGAAAAAAAAACACACCCTGACTCCTCGGACTCGCCCAGCCAACCCCCCCCCAAAGCTCCGCCCCGGGAGGCTTTGCTTCATTTATGCCCTTAACGACCCAGGAACCCAAACCACGCACTACATCTCACCCAAACGTCGATACTGGGCGTGGCAGAAACACATCCACCCCTCTCATGCCCCCCCGGTATTGTCCAAAGACGCATTGACGTGGGTTTCTCCTCCATCCTCTGAAGACAGAAGATTTCTTTAAACCACTCCACTATGGTGGGGGGTTTGTGTAACCTCCTTTTCCTCGGGATGATGGCTTTCGCACAAACCTTTAGGGACTATCGACCCCCCTAAATGCCCTAGGTTAGGAAAGGGATAAAGGGGGGAAAAGAACCGGGGTCATTTGCAATCAAAGCCTGGATAATTTCAATTAAGTCCACAACCTTGGGCCCCAAAAGGGACGAATCTCTTGCACCCACCAATGTGGGACATTGTGCCTGGACTAGTCCGCATCCCACAAGTAGACGGGACCTGGGGAAGTTTGAATGCAGGGCGGGGGGCACCCTGTACCACTTTGACAGCCCTTTATAGTTGATTTCCCTAAAATTCTGCAGGAGACATGCTTTATGCGCAAAGACGCAGCTTTGGGTCCATCTTACTTTGTAGGGTCACCCAACTCCCTCTCCCCTGGCTTGTAATTCGGTGGTCTCGCAGACACCCCCCCACAACATTTTGTTGTTGATATCAAATGAAGGGGATGGGGGCTGCACCAAGAGTCTCAATTGGTCGTGGCCTAACTAATTGCTTCTTTTTTTACATTAAAAAAATGCCTAAGCGCTTTTTACTAACCAACTTGGGTGTCCTTTTTAAATATAACAAGTCTTCATACTGTTTAAAGGAAGGGGAGGCAGTATAATCTCTAAAGGTTTTTCCAGGGCCCTTTCCCTGAACATCGCGTAACAAACGGGGATTTTAAATTTTTTGGGGAGGCGTTCCCTTTAGTGGCGTAAGGGGTCCGTTTGGTTCAAAAAGATGATACTGCCGGCTAATAGACCTATGCAAAGGAAGTGATTTGCGAACCATGGGGGCGGGGAAACCCGCACTTTTTAATCTAGCAAAATCCAACCAGGGCCCGAAGATAGGGGCACCACACATTCCTCCTCCATTCTACCCAGCCTTATTCTCGTGCGGTGGAACCCACTATATCCAGGCACCCGGCTACATATACAGTTTGAGATCGGGAGTCCCCAAACCGCCCCTCTCCTTTTGCCCTAAACAAATTTTTTCCCCCCCAATCCGAGGGTTTTTATTGGCCCATACAATTTTTGAACTTTTATTAAAGTCTGGGAAAAAGGAGTTGGGGGATTCGAATTGGGGATAGTTTGAAAAAAGTAAAGTAACCGGGGAAAAAATTTTCATTTTTACAATTTTGATTCTCCCTACCAAAAATTTTTTACCTCCCCATTTAGAAGATCCTTTCGCATTTGGAGCAATGGAGAAATTTTAAAATTCAAATATTTTTTCGCTGTGGGGGGATCCTGCCCCCAAGTAAACAAACGAACTTTACCCACAAAAAGGGAAAATTTAAATTTCCCAGCTCCTAAGGTTTGGGTTCCAGGGAGCATTAAAGGCCTACTCTTCGAGTAGTTCCCCTTAAAGTTGCAAGTTCCCCAAAGCTTTCTATTCCCGATCAGAGCAGGGGAGAGACAAAGTGGGCGGTGTATACAAAAGAAAATCATCGGCAAATGCCGCACACTTGTACTGCGACCCCTTTATGCGATTCCCTAAATGTCCTCCGATGCCCTGATCGCCTGCTTAGATACTCCAGGGCTATAACATAAAAGGGGGGGGGAAAGGGGACAACCCTGTCTGGACCATTTCATTTTTAGGGGCTCAACAAAACCTTTTTACCCTAATTTGACCGAGGGGGGAAAAGTAAAGAGCAAATTTTTCTGTCTCATCAGGGGTTACTCCGGCGCCCGACAGCGCAGACTCCAAAAAGCCCCAGTCCCCCGTCAACGCCTTTTTTCAGCGCCAATGTAAAAGCACAGGGGATTTTTTTCTCCGGGCAAAAGAATAAAAAAAAAGTTTTGGTATTATCCCTACTTCCCTGGGGGGACAAACCCCCACCTGATCCAAATAATAAATATCAGGCAAAACCCCAGGGGCCCGCCAGGAGTTTTGATATGTTTGTGTCCTGTTGACAAGGAAGGGGCCTAAAATTTGAGCACAAAAAAGGGGTCCTTATCGGGTTTGGGGGATCACCGTGATTCCCCGCCTGTAAGAAAGCTGGGGGAAAGGGTTTTGTTCCTGGGGAACCAAGTTAAAAGAGGCCAGCAATGGCTCCGAAATTCACCCCTTTAACAGTTTATAAAACTTAGCTGTAAACCCGCAGGGCCAGGGTTTTTTCCCCTTTGGCAGGGGCAACCCTGACAGCCCCCCTCCGAGAATGGGTTCCAACTCCTGAGTCTATCAGCGGAACACTCCCTGGGAACACACTTTTCACAAACCCCTCAGCCCCTGAGGGCCCCCCCTCTCCGGGGGTGTTATACAGTTTACTATAAAAGTCCAAAAACAGCTCAAATATTGGGGGGTTAGGTGCGTAAGGGCCCCCTCTGCCATTTTTAATAGAGGGGATATAAAAAAAGCGCCCCCTGTCCCTAAGAGCCCTTGAAAACATCCACTTGGCTTATTGCTCCACATATAATAAGAGCCGACAAATTTGCTTGTACCTAGCCGATTTCTTATCAGGAGACCGAATTTCATGCCCCCTTAAAAAGGGTTCACAAGGTAGTCTCTGCCAAGGGGTTTTGTGCGCGCTCTCCAAATGGCAGCTTATTTAAAAAGGGGTCCGCAAGTTTTCCCGCCGTTTCCCCCTCTTAAGTCTGGCCCCGGTTTAATAAGAGCCCCCCGTGCTCGCACTTAACACTCCCATTTGACTGACTAGGGGTTTTGGGCATTTTCATGATCCTTTAAAAAATTTTAATCGTTTGAGAAAGATCTAACCAGACCGGGCATTTGAACGATTCATTAAGCCTCCACAAAACGTTTTCCTAGGTTATTCGGCAGGCAACTCACAGTGTTACGGGGGGTGGGCCCAGAGAAATATGTTTCCAATACTAGCCCCCTCAACCCGGGGCAGAAGGGGGTTTAAAAAGAGACTATGCGGGTATAGCTCTTTCGGGTGGGGAAAAAAAGAATAATCCCTTTCGTTGGGGTTCGGAGCCTCCTACATCACATATTGAATTAGGCAGGAGTCTACGTATTTTGTTTAATTTATTAAAAGGGAAAAAAGGTGCCCTGTCGTGGGGAAACGACCCCTGCTGCAAAGTAAGATTAAAAAACCCCCCGCAGAGAATTTTCCGCCCTGGGGAAACCCCCTTAGCTCATCAAGGGGAAGGGGAAAAAAGAGAGTGGGCCCCCTATTTTGGGGCATATAATTAGCAAAGGGTAGCTAAACCCCAATTTCACACTTAAAAAAAAAATTTTAAAGTGCCCCCCTTCCCCTTTTTCACGTCTGTAACTTTTCCGGGAAAAATTTTTTTTAAAGAAACTGCAACCCCCCTTTTCTTTTTAAAAAAGTTGCCTATGGCACCATAATGTAATATTTGTTCCTAAAAAAAGTCTAGTTGCCCTGCCCAAAATGCGCCCTCAGGGGAGTACCTGCGATTTTTTCCTGTCATGATAGGAACCTGGGATCTTTTTTAATATTTTAACCCCCTTAAAATTAAGGGGGGATATTGTAACGTCACCATAGTATGGGTTAAAAACTCAAATCTGTCCCCCCCACGGATAGAAGTAGGGGGCCCCACCCGGGCGTCCCCAGATGCCACAACGTTAATAACACCCTGTCTTAACAAAACACAACCAAAACCCCCCACATCTAGAACTATAAGTAGGCAAAGCAATCAGAAACCGCAGCACCCTTTGCGCATTAACGGGGCCCTATGCCGCTGTCTCCACCATTGGGGGAAATAAACCACCTAGCACCATAAAGAGGTTTCTGTAGGCCCTTTAGGCATAGGTACAGGACGGTCAGGCCATACCGGGCTTAAGGTTTTATTTACTGGAGAACCAATTACTGAAAAGAGCCCTTCCAAATAAAACGTTATTACACTAAAATCGGCACATTTAAAAAAAAAACACATATTTTACATGCATTCAAAAGGGAGCCCCTCGGGGCACTAGCAAAACATGGCCCCCCCAATAAAAACAGAAACTCGCATCATATAAGAACCTATGGAATAGCAACAATACTTAAGCAAAATAGGGAAAAAGAAAAAAAAAAAAAACGTCCCACTCCCGAGGGAAACTGCACCCGCGGAAGATCAGCGCTAGCTAAGCCACCCTTTCCATCCGGACACTATCTTTTTGATTCTTTGAGGGCGGAAGCTCCTGGTTGACTCAAAGACCCCAAGGGGCCCTCTCTACTTGGCCAATGCTCAATGGGTACTCGAGGTCACGGGGGCTAAATGTCCAAACAGGAAAAGACACTGGCGGCAATTTCAATGTCTTGGTGAAACTTGGCAATCCGCCGGGAGCGGGAAAAATACGTCCCCTTCCTTTCTCACCCGTAAAGAAAAGGGGAACCCCACGTTGGGTTATCTGTCTCCCCCTGCGGTGCCAGCAAGGCCTGTCCTGCCCGAAACCCCAAAAAATTGGGCGGGAAAGATTTGGGGAAAAGAGCAAGTTTGGGCCCTCAAAAAGATGTTTCCCCGCATTTTTTGGCTTTCCTCATTAGCTCTTCCTTTTGGGTAATAGTGTAAATTTTGCAAAAATTTCGTCCCAGGCTTAGAATCATCTTGGTGGGGGACCAATGCTCTATGGGCCATCCAATCTATTTGGGGTATTCCCCCCTTCCAAGATGGAATTGAAGATCTTTGAAGGATTGAGCAAATCCTGTTTGTACCGACTCTGGGAGGGCCCCGCACCCTAACATTGTTTCCCTTTTGTTCCCGTTCTCTAAGTCTCTAGGTGTCTATCAGAACAAGTGTCGCATTGTTGCTTTTTAACAGAGGTTTTGCGCTCCGCCACTGTGGCCCGGACTGGCCTGAAATTTCCCCGACTCTCACCCTTTTTTTAAGCTGAACCCCCTCACAAAGCAGGTCCGCTGCCAGGCCTCCCGAATCCTTTGACAGCGCGGCCAGGGCTGCTTTAGTTTGGGATGAGCTTTAGGGCCTGCACTCCGGGGGTTTTCCCCCAGAACTGCTAGCCTGATCGGGGCCTAGAGCATGGAGCGCACCCATGTCACCGGGGGCACCAGCACCGGGAGGGGCCACACCCCCCATCCCCCATAACAATGAGGCCTTAGCCCCAGCAATGGCCCCTCCCCTGTAGTCAGGAACGGCCTTCAGCAGAGGAGACGGTTTAACCTAGTCCTGCGGCAGTTTTTAAGGGGGTCCCCCATCACTTTTGCATCCCCGGGCCCGGCTGCCTAGGGGGGGATATGGGTGCCCCTTTTTTTTCATCCTGGGGGGCAGTGGTGGTTCAGTCCCCTCGGGGGGGAGAGATATGGGGGTTTTTTCAGTGAGCCTCCACCCCCCGCCAGCGCCCCACTCCCCGCTTTTCTCTTGTCTGGGTCTGCCCCCCAGGCATGGCCCCGTTTCCCCCGCTCCTTTTCCCCCATCTGCCCCGCTGTGGCCAACATTCTCTGAAGGTGCGCTGTCCCGGCTCTAAGGCAGCTCCGGGCCCCCCTGCACCCACCCGGAAACCCCCGGGCCAATCTCCGCCCGGGCGCCGCCACGTGTCTCCTCCTCTGAGTCGCTGCAGCCCCGGGACTCTCCAGCTTCCCGGCCGACGAGCGGGAGTCCTCCTGCCTTTTTCGGGGTGTCGATCTCCGGGCCCCACCGTGGCCTCAGCGCCTGCCGCTCCTCTGCAGGGGGGGCCGCGGGTAAGTCCAGCGCTGAAAATGTGCCCGGCAAGATGGGGGCCCCGCTCAGGGATGAGGGGGAGATCGCTTCGGATTGCAAGCCCCCGTGGGGCAAAATAAATTTTAGAGCGGCATCTGATACCCGGCGGGTTCCGCAGCCTTGGGGGGCTTCTTACCTTTTGGGGCTCATGTGCCTTACAGTGGGTCAAAAAATCCGGCGGCCCCAGCGGAGCTCCACTCCGTGCTGTGCTCTCTGGCATGCCAAACCACGCCCCCAAATAATACAAAAATTTTATCTTTACTCTATTAAAAAATTTTGTAAAACCCTTTTAGGAAAAAACCCCTTTTAAAGGTTTATTCCTATCAAATAAACTTGATGGGTTTGGGGAAACTTGCAAATTAAATAAAAAAAAATTTTAAAAATTCCCCTTTAAAATTAAAAAATTTTGTAGTGCTACCTTATGATTTTATAGTGTACAGGGTTTTTCTAGGGGACAGAGCCAGTGATGAGAGCTCATCAGTCCTGGCCGCACATGCTCAGTTCGTCCTGGCCGCCCCTGTTTAGTCCCCCCTCCCTGCTTAGTAAACACATATAAAATCTGGGGGGAGTGGTCCCAACCCCCCGGGGCTGGCCCTTCTACTTTGTCCTTGTGCTCCTTAGTAATTAGTCAAACATTGCAGGGTAAAAAAAAAAAAAAAGGGGAAACCCCCAATCAGGGGATATTTCAAAAGAAAAAAAAAAACACATTTGATATCTCTCTAGGGTTTTTTAACCGAAGGGCCCCTTATGCTGAAAGGCGAAGTTTTAACCCTCAGCTTAAAAAATTCCCAGGGTAACCACAGTTCTTGTTTCTTTTTGGTTTAAATTGGGAAATTTTCATAAAAAGCCCTTTTTTTTGACCCCGAGTGTCACTGGGGGGATAGGGATGGTGGGTGTCAAGGGCCCGCTGGGGTCACATGCCAAGTAGTTCAAGCTAAATTTTTCCACACCCCTTTTTAAAAACCCTTGAAAGCTGTGAGAGGGCAAGGGATATAAATGGCTTTTTTGGGGAAAAACCCCCCCTTTTAAGGGGAATTAAACCCACAATTTCCCAAATTTTGTGGCCTTTTTTAGAGAAAGGGGGCGGGCCCATCCCCCGGTTTTTTCCCATCCCCTTTGCTACCGGTTTTAAAAGAATCAGCAGGAGTAAGCTTTTCAGAGCATTTATATCATTTGCAAACAAGAAAGTGGAAACTGGCCGCACAGACAGCAAAAAAGGGGGGAATTGGGGAAACAAACCCCTTTTAAAAATAATTTGGGGGGTATCTTTTTCTATTTCAATCCACTGAAAAGGGCCCGGGGGAAACGATTGTTAAATTTTTGCATAACAGTTTAAGGTTACACCTCCTCTATGCAAAAGAAATTTCTGTTTCAGTTTTTGGGGAATTTTGGGCCCGCTGCAGTCCGGCCACTAAAACACAGGGGGGAATAGTTTTGGGATTTTTTTTATCTGCATTTAATAAGATGCCAGGTCACAATGCAGCTATTGGGGAAAGTTAAATTTCATTTTGGGGCAAATGCACTAGCACAATCAGCGTTCTTTATACTGCATATTTTACAGACACAGTATAACTGACAATGGTATTATTAGCATTTAAAATTTTTAAAATTTGGGCCCGTTACCAAGATTTTTTAGTTTAAAAATTTTCCTTTTCTATCTATCTATCTAGCTATCACATCTGACTCAATGAGTCTTTTTAAATTGGGAAAAAGATTTTATAGCCATGCGGGTTTTTTATTGAAGGGCTACCTTGAAAAAAGCGTCTACAAATGAACAAACTGGGAAGGGAGTTTTTTTTGAAATTTGATTTTAAGGGGGGGCTCTTACCCAACATGTCTGGGTTTTTTATTTTGGATGATGGTTTGATCTTATCTAAGGATCTGAACAAAACTAGAGAAAGCAAAACTTCGGGGTTTCTGTTCCACCCGGCCCCAAATCATTTAAATCTAAAAAAACGGATGGGTCCAGAAAATAGTCTCTGCATTTTTAACCCGGGTCCAACCTTGGGGTTTTTAAAAAAGGGAAACTGCACCAATATTTTTTTTTCTAACTAAAAAAAAAATTTGATGAATATTCTTTTTTTCCTTAGCCCCTTTTTTAAATTTCTGATTGTAAAATTTTTTTAATTCCCGTTTGGGTTTTATAAGATTATGGGGATAGCCATCTTTCCTAAGCTGCTTTTAACAGCATTTAGAGAGATGTAGATCAGCTTCTGTATGGGACACCTTAGTTTTCGCCCTGGGTTTTCACTCCTAAGAGGTTTTTCCCCCCCGAAAAGGGGGGACCTGAAAAACCCCTTTCCTTTCTGTACCTAGTAAAATGTGTTTCCCAAACAGACAGAGGGCGACAAACAAGGAAAAAGACCACAGATAACGGGAAAAAAAAAAAGTGTAAAGGGCCGGGGGTCAAAAACCCGGGTTAAGGGAAAGTACCAAAAGGGCAGAACGGAAGAGTAAAACCCGAAAATAAAACTACAATACAAAACAGCAGAGGGAAAAAAGGAAAAGGGTAGGAAACCCAAAAAAACAATCACCAGCAGGGCCAGGAAAACAAGAAACAGTTTCAAAACCCCCGGGCCCCGCCCCGGGGTTTGGGTCAAGTGCTTTCCTATTAAGCCCCCAAAACTGTTTTCCCCCGGGTGAGGCAAAAACAAAATCCCCTTTAAAAGGGTAGTAGCCGTTCCCGACAGTTCATAGACCAGTTTCTCTAAACAGGAGCAGCCCTTTGACTTCTTTAGGATGTTTTTTAGAAAACCGGGGAAAGGGGAAACTGTGTTATTTTATACACATTGGTGTCACCCTTTTTAAATGTAATCCTTATGTTCGGTAATAAGGGATGCTGGGAAAAATTTTTTCTACAGAAAAGGGAAATGTTTAGGCTATTTTTAGGCCTAGGTTCAAAGGTAAAAAGCAGGGAAATCTGTATTTTTTAAAAATATTGATAGTGATATGGAAATTTTAACAAAAACAATAAAAAACTCAAAAAATGAGTTATTTTCTGATGACTTTAAAGTCTCATCATAGGTTTCTTTGGGTTTCTTAAAAAACCCAAACCCCAAAATTTCGTCCCTTGTTTTTTTCCCTTAAAAGCCCTTTTCCTGGAAATGAAAAAGATGTCCAAGAATAAATTTTTTCCCCCCAGGCCTTTTTTGATCTCAAAAACCCGCTTTTCTTTCCCGTCCCCCATCAAAACAGAATCCTTTTAAAAGCCGGGGCCCCTTTCCCGGAGGTTGATGCCTCTTTAAATTTTATTTTTTTGCTATTTCCCACTAAATGAAACTTTTAAAATGGGCCCAAATGGGATGTGGGGGTTTATGTTAATCCGTGATGCTGTTTCGGGGGTTAGGAGATGAAATAGCCCAAAAACCACAGTGAAAAAAGTCTTCAAAGGGGAACACAAATTAAAGGGAATTTTACCCCTTTAAAACATGAAGCTTGGTGGTTACCATAACAAACATCAGGTGCACAATCTTAGCGGTACTCACTGAGAGGCACTATTATAAATTGGCTGAATTATCTGGAAGTTATATACATCACACTCCAGCAATAAGCCTCTGTCCCCTGCATCACAGGTCCCAAAACGCAACAGACCCCTTGTTTTTACCCGGGTGAAAAAAACCCCAGGCCTCCCTTTATGAAAAAATTCTAAGCGTACGACGTCCTTTTGGGCCTTAAACACCGAACAGCGCTCGCTTTCATTTTTTTTTTACTGCTTTGGAGAAATGCTTTGGGTGCTATGGACAATCTGGAAAAGTCTTTTTGGGTTAGACACTTTTCATAAATGAGGGCCCCACAGGGCTTTTTTGTTCAGTTTACAGCCCTGCTTCAGGGTGCAAAAAAATTGCGCCAGCACTATACTAATGCCTAATCACTTAAATTTAAAAATTTATGCTACACATATCTCTGCTGTCACATGTCCCTGGGGACAGAGGTGGAACAAACCTCAACAATGTCTCCCGATGACCAAACTCAGGGCCCGGAAAATTTTGGCCTACTTTTCTTAGCTGCTGCTTAGTTTAACTGTCAGGAATCATATGGCTCACTCAGCTCAAGCAGTCCCATAAGGCATTATGGGAAAAGAGCTAAAAGCTCAAGCACCCTCTATTGGATGTAACAAATCCTCAATTTGCTTCTGACTCAGAGTCTTTAGAAAGCAAAAGTGATTTTAGCCAAGCCAGTGTCACTCATCTGCAGACAGCTGTTTGGGGTTTTGCCCCTCTTCCGTGCAAAGATGGTGCATGAGCTTACAGCTCTTTTCCCATAATGCCTTTTGATATGCAGATGCCTAGTGGGGTGCAAAAAGGCAATTTTCAAATCCACACACACCTATGGTGCTCTTCCCAAGGAGAGATATTCCCTTTTCTGAAGCAGTGCTACAGTAAGCTTTTTCACAGCCACTTCTTCTTCAAACTCAGCATGTCCGGCTGTAGTTTTGTTAGTTGTTATTTAGGCATTGTATCCGACAAAGGCTTTAATCCTGAGTCCAAACATTTCTTTGAATAACAGAAGATTTGTATATTGCATGCATCTTCCAAACATCTTCATTTCCATTGTAAAGGGGTGTTTGTATCTCGCAATTTGGATGGCACATCGATAGGGAGCTGGTCATTAACCGTTTCCATTTAAAACGATTAAAGATTAGGTCACACTTGCGCACAACTCGTCATTCTGTTCCATAGGAGCTTTGAGTACAGCCAAACACACTGCTTGAAGCTTCCATAGCACGAGTAAGGGTATGTTCACACGGCGTATTGTGGCCCGGCCCCCATCCACTAAATTTTTCTCCTGCGCGAGAGCTTCTTTATCTGAGAGCTATGAATTACCATAGTTGTAAGGAAGCCCTAAATGCGACCAATTCTCTTTTCTTAACTGAGACTTTTGGGTGCCCATTGACGAGCTTGGTGCGGGTAGCAGAGGTAGTACCTGTACCTATCACACTTTTATGTAAAAGCCTATTGATATGTCATCAAACCGTGAGATGGAAACACCCCTCTAATGTCAAAGTTTTCAACATTTGTTTCTTATAAATTCAAAGATCAATGAAGAAGATAGAGCAAAATATACAGCTTTTCTTCAATTTCATTTGGGTAGGGGCATGCTAGTGTTAAACTAGCAGAAGATATGAAACTATTTTTTATTCCATACCCATTTTTGGTGTGCTAGATTAATTGATGCTCCCCTGAAGAAGCCACTGTTGCGAAATGCACATAGGGAGATCTCTTGGGTATACCATTTGGGGTAATAATATTGTATTGCTTATCTCTTGATTATTGAGTCTATCTATCATGTTTTGATCACATTAGTCAATTAGTTTGCAACATATTATTTAATTTTTTATGTCTTTATAGGGATTTACTATTTATTTGTGATTTATTTATTGCATTTGCACTTTTAATACTGTGGTCCCTATATTTGTATGTATATAAATTAAGTATAAAAAATATATATATATTATATATATATATGATATATAGTTATATATATATATATAATATATGAATGTATATAAATATATATATATATATATATATATATATATATAAATATATATCATATTGCACTTTTGATGCACTTTTTATATTTAAATCATGTTGATGTGGATTCTTTATTATGATGTATAATATATATGTGAAACTATGATCCCTTTGTATAGTCTTTCCCCATTATCGTATTTTTTTAGTGTTGTGGTCTTCGAATTTTACTATTATATAAATAAAATATATTATTTTATTTACGTCTTTTTCTTCTGATTGTGACTATTATCTGTTTAAATTTATATAGTTAGGAGTAGTTTTCTTTATGGTTTCTTTTGTTGTGGTAATCCACATGAGTAGAGGCGTGCTAGTGTTAAACTAGCAGAAGATATGAAACTATTATTATTCCATACCCGTTTTTATTGTGCTAGATTAATATTGAATAAAACGTTAGACTGCATCACCATTAGCATCAATTTAAGTTACGAACATGAAAAGGCAGGGAGCTTATTATATTTTAAGCATTTTGTGGAATATCAAAAACTTTACTTTTTAAACAAATTAAGAAACAAACATTACCAATTTTCAGTATTCCATCCTTCAAGAAAATGTTTTTCGTCTTCAGATCTCTATGCATTACTAGCCTGAAAAAGAAAGGTTAAAACTCACACATAGGAAATTAATGTTTTCTAACACCACTGCCTCTTGGTTCTAGCAATCATGGAGAGTCACAGCTTTAATACCCAACTATCAATATTTCATTAATGGCTTAATGCATTGTTGAATAACCTGCAGCCATACTTTTTAACAAAGATATAGTTAGATGATAAGCTATGTCAGATCCTGTTCTATGTCTACATGCTTTTGTGTATGGCACATAAAACATATGTTTGTGATATAGAACAAATGTAGTCCAAAATACACTATATTTGTTCTGTAGACCTCTGTCTGCCGTGGTATACATCAGGATACCTTTATCATGGTATCCAGGTGGATACTGGTGACAGAGCTTTAAAACATGATTTCAAAAGGGGCCCGACTTAACATCTGACAACTCTACCTTATCCTAATTGTCTGAAATGAGGTCCTTAACTTTAATCAAGCAAAATTTACCGAGTTTTCATGTAAGATGTTGTGCTTGTTGCTGTACCTGATTTTTTTTTTACATAGTATTTTTTTTTTTTTTGCATACTACTTTGCGATAGTAAAAAGGGTTAAAAAAATTAGATCTTCTGTGTATTTTTCTGTGAAGGACATAATCCTTCTGCATGATACTATATAATAGACTTAAAGGGGTTTTCTCACAATACAGTTTCACTGAGCTGCAGCCAGCTTTAGATTCACACTTCCTGGTTAGGCTGTGGGTGGTTCTATAGCAGTGATTGACATATCAGCTCTGCTGTTCCTAGCTAAAACTGTTACAGTGACATAAGTGCAGGAGATTTATATTATGTAGAACACAATACTACATAGCTCTAAAGGGTGAAAGCTTGTTATTAATTTAGGTAAACAAACGCCATTGCTAGAGATAAGACTCTGCAGGGATTGACTCACTACCGCAGCTTGTGAAGCAATCAGATAAGCGGCAGAGGAGGATGGTGGTTGGCAACAAGAAAAACTTGTGTATTCTAAGAGGAGATAACATCTTCGTTATCTCCTAACCAAAGCAAAATCAAAACAGCATTTTATTTGGTAATAGTCTTCATTTACCTTTCCCTATATGTTAAATGCTAATCATTGTAGTGAGAAAACATCTACTAATAGTAAAATTAGTAGGTGAACAGTCTCAAGACTATCTCCAGGTTTTTATATCTGTATATATATTTTTTTCATTGTTTAACTCTGTATGGCTCATACGTATTTATCTCAATGTCTGTAGCTGGCAATGGGAATATCATAACTGTACCCTGATGTCTTCTATCAGGGGAAACTACAGTCTGAAACTGAGATAAGCAGCAAAGTATTATGTTGTCTTAGCATTGTGTAGGTAAAATATGGTACCGTGTTAACATCTCAAATTAGATTTATGTCTATAGAATGGCAAAGGTGTGCTACTCAGTGCAGTGTCATGTTCGCTGAGCACTATGTGGGTACAATATGGTACCAAGTGAACACCATAGAATGGCCAAAGTATTACTCCCAGGCCAAACTTAGGCATTGTGGACGACATGTATGAACGGGGCTGCACCAGAATTCTGCCCTCAAAAAGCTGTAGTAGTCCAGTTCTATAGATGAATGAATAGGCGTACTCCAAACTTTGGTGCGATAAGTGCCTCGGTACTGCGCCAAAGACACTTTTTAGCGCGCCAAAGTTTTGGGGCATTCTGGGGGCGTCGCACCATATTAGTAGAAGTAGACACATTTATGATTCTTTGACGCCAAAACCTTGCCGTAGAATAGTTAGAACAGCCAGACCAAGTTAAAGGTGGTGCCTCAGCCTGAGCCAGACCTGTCGTATTGGCACTAGACTGCGCCTGTATGAATGACCTACAGGTTCATACATTCTGGCACAGTCTATACTAACTTAAAGCGATTTAGAACTGGTCTATCAGCCCCAGAATTTATACATGTCGCCCTATATGGGTATGTGTAATGTGACATGTAATCTTTGGCAGAAAGCTGCTACTGAGAGTTTTACTTTACAGAGGCAGTTTTCGCTCTGATTTGTCCATTCTTTTTTTACGGTACCACAAATAGAATGTCCGTGGCGCTATACTTCACAGTGAACAGTGTGAACTACATGGATTGCCTATTCATATTGGAGTTGGAGTTAGATTGCACAAGGATTATAACATGGAATCCGTTGTGTAATCCTCATTTATTTTCTCGCTACGAACATCATAATGATAGGGACAGTAAAAATAAGCACTTTTGCAATTGGTTTGTATTACCTAAATCATTTAGTATGGCAGCTATGAGCTAATCTGTGTGTATAGAGCTAAATCTGCAGCTTTTGCTGTCATTGGCTGCCTGCATTTAGTTCAACCTCTGGCCGGGACACGCGCCCTGTGCTGTGATTGGCTGTGCTGTACTCTCTGTGCTCACTGACCCGTGAGCTATGTGAAACAGGCTATCTAAGCTTGTCTCTGCTCCTCTCACAGTGATAGCTCTAATGTAAAGGATCTGGCCAATTACCGAGTCTCTTTAGGTGCCAGATTCACTCCCTCCACCCATATAACACACCCTTATACACTCTGCTTCCCCCACCCATATGACACACCTTTATACACTCTGCTCCCCCCACTCATATAACACACCCTTATACACTCTGCTCGCCCACCCATATAACACAGCCTTATATGCTCTGCTCCCCCACCCATATAACACACCCTTATATGCTCTGCTCCCCCACCCATATAACACACCCTTATACACTCTGCTCCCCTTGCCCATATAACACAATCTTATACACTCCGTTCCCCCCACCCATATAACACATCCTTATAAACTCTGCTCCCCTCGCCCATATAACACACCCTTATACACTCTGCTCATAGCCCATATAACACACCCTTATACACTCTGCTTCCGCCACCCATATAACACACCCTTATACACTCTGCTCCCCCACCCATATAACACACCCTTATACACTCTGCTCCCCTCACCTATATAACACATTCTTATACACTCTGATCCCCCACCCATATAACACACCCTTATACACTCTGCCTGATAACAGAGGGGGAGTAGTTAGCATTTCTCACCTTTGTTAAATCATTTCTGCCTGTATTTATAACTGTTTACACCAATGCAGTTGTTATAGTTACAAGGATTGCTTGTGAAGCCTGGGAGGGAGGCAGGCTTGGATTGGCCGATAGAGGATTAGGAGAAACCCCTGATGGGCCCCTGAGCATGGTAGACCTGGTTGTTGTTTTTTAACTGCATATGCATCCTTGAACGAGGCAAAAAAGCAGGCAAAGAGAGGCAAAAAGCAAGAGGAAGAGTATAGGAGACATGTACAGTCATTTATAGTTCCAGTAGGGTGGGCCCCTAATATAAACTCCACTGGTGGGCCCAGAAACAGCTCAACTGGTGGGCCCCAAGAATCACCTCCATTTGTGGGCCATAGACATCCCAGTCCGACACTGAAGGGAGGTGACTATCACAGTTCTCCAGGCATGATAACTGACCATTGCAGGAGGTCTGAAGAGCTGTGACATCCACTCCCTTCCACTGCTCACACAGAATGAAGAGGACTTGAAAGTGAGCAGGAACAGGGAGGGGGCGTGATGATGTCACCACTCTTCAGTGAGGGAAGACACGCCTACTGGGAGGAGAGACACACCCTGGATTTGAAAATCTAAGGCAGTAAAAAAGCCCAGTTGAGGGCAAAAGTCTGTAGTGAGAAAACCCCTTTAAAGGGATTGTCCCACTACAAGGTTTGCTTTTTATGTTAGGGTAAGTTCACACGGCTTATTTTGGGGCGCATCTAGCGACGTATTGTGAGCATACTGCGCTCTAATACGCGTGAAATGCGCCCCAATCATTACGGTAATCCCCAGTTCTCATAGAGAACTATGGATTTTGCATCCTCTCCCCACTCGTACAATATGGTCGTATTGTACGAGTGGGGAGATAATTAACATGTCATTTATTCACGGCGCTTACGCGACACCAGTAATGACAGTCTATGGGCCGGCGGGCTGCCCATAGACACCCGGCGTTATTGCGGGGCAAACTGTACGCCGCGCAACTAAGCCGTGGGAACATACCCTTAAAGATCTTGCAAAAACAAGTCACTTTGCAATATATGTACATTAACAGTGTCCTACCTATTCCTAGATATCCCCTCTTGTAATGGCTGCATCAGCTCCTCAGGTCGCTATAGCTACAGACCTGTTGGTTCTCTCCTGATAGGCTGTCACCACTGGTCGCTATAGCTACAGACCTGTGTGATCTCTCCTGATAGGTTGCCAGTGCTGGTCGTTATAGCTACAGACCTGTTATTCTAAGCAACTCATCACCGCAGACCAGAAGTAGCCAGTAAATTAAAAAATTAAACTTAGAAAACAGGACTGAAGTAAGATGTATTGATGTAGTGAGACAACCCCTTTAAGCTCTATGTAAACTCTTTTTGATGTGCTACTTTATGGATACTATTTGATATTATTGAGAATTTAGTACAGACTATGTAGCTGGTCAATGTACAGCAATAACTGAGCACTTGATGTACTGTCTCTTCAGTTTATTGCAGCGATTGGGTGCTTTAGGGCATATTGGCTAGGAACAGCATTGCTCTTTTCAGGCAATGTATTAAATATTTATCTAGGCACCGTAGCATCATTTTATATACAAAGTGTTGAAATTCCCATCACTCTTTGCTCTGAAGCTTGGACGATCACCCTGGAGCAGAGATGGCAATATGTCTGGTGTTGATTTGGAGTTTTTGCCAATTTTACAGGGCTTTATCAGAAGGACACTGTATGTGTTTTTATGCGCATCTATGAGTATAAATCTGTTTCTGTGCATGAATGTGTTTTGTCTATATGTATCGGTACCTCCTGTGTATCTATCGGTCAAAAGAGATTTTGTGAAGAAACTCAGAATACAAGAATACAGCAGTGATTGTGGGGGTTGATGGTTGAATTTATAACCACTAAGGCACAGGTTATGATGGTGAATAGGGCAAATATTATACTTATAGAAATATCACACCTCTCATGAAGGTAGTTTACGCCAAGAAGTAGCTGGATGGACCATTCCATAACATGTCCTTCTGTGAACTTCTCACCTCTATTTTTCTGCTGTTCAATGTAACAGTGAAGATCTCCACCCTGCAAAAGTAAAATGATAAAAAAAGAACAGCTAGCACCATTTCTACAACTGAACATGCCCCTAAATTTACACTCAGAAGCAATATATCTGCACATAACAGGCACGACAAACACCCCCACATTACCAGAGGCAAAACACTCAGTAGACTGGAAATTCATAGAATAGTATTAAAGTAAAAGAATGTTAGGTACATCTATTGCTCTTTCCTTCTGAAGTGGTAAAGAAGTGTTTTAAGTTATAAATTCTCAAAAAATCTGTTTGGAAGAGAGATATAAAAATTAACATTTGCGTCAACATTAAATGGGTTGTCCATTTGTTTGAAAGGTTTATTGCCAATGATCTGATCACAAGTATTTTCCTGGAGTAATGCATGGGAAACCCAGCACTGTTTAATTTCACTTTAGCACCACCACAAGGGGTATTACAATCAATTGTGAAATATCTGTGCAATGCAGGACAGGACAAGTCCCTTCAAAGCAGGAGATACTATTTGTAACCAGTCTGAATAGAGGATCTCCAGCTATCCACGCAAAGGTCAATAAACGGTTCTAGGAATATGATTTTAGGCATGTGCACAATACATAAATGTCAAGTAAAATAATAGCTAGGTTTTTGAACCCCCAATAAATGCTAGGATTCAAGGACCCCAACACTACTTCTGTCTGGGATTTTGAGTCCCAGTGATTCCTACAGTATCAATAGAATCTTTAAAGTGGTCTTGAAGATAAAAGCTAATGGCCTACAGCACCTGTTTTAGGAATTGGTGGACCACCTATAATTTGGTCATATATTCCAATGGATTGTCAGATAATAGGAGTCATTTTAAGCCATAAACTAAAATGATCTTGTTAACAGACGTTTTGACTTTTTGTCAATCTAATCAATCTAATATCTATGGCCACTGCTGGCAGACGTTGACTGGCCCCAGAGGAGCACGGGAGACCTAGTGGACCACTGGGCAAAGTGGGCCACTGAGAATTTCAGCTCTGAAGATGCTTTTCAGGGAGAAAGACAAAGAGAGGCAGAAAGCAAGTAAACACCCAGGGGCAGAAATGCTCATAAAGAACCAGCAGAAATGCTAAGCACCCAGGGTCACAGCAGAAATTCTCCTAAAGACCTGATTAAAATGCGAAGCAGCCCAGGTGACAAAAGAAATACTTGAGACCATTTTGAAATGCTAAGTACCCATGGTTCCAGCAGAAATGTTCATGTGGACCCAGCTAAGCACTCCTGGGTCCCAGGAAAAATGCTAATGGGACCTGGCTGAAATGTTAAGCATGCGGGGTCCTGACAAAAAATGCTCATAGAGACTCAGCTGAAATGCTAAACAAAAAATAGAAACATGCAAGTCTCACCCATGTGTGATTCTAGGTAGTCGTTAGCGAGCCTGTGGGCTGCATAACTCCATGCATGGATCCCCGTTGGCCAAAACGGTATGTATAATCCAAACACGCTCTATAATCAGAGTAACTGTAATCCAGCGGAGTAAATGAGCCAATAATTTATTTTAAATGCTCATGTCTGGCATCTTTTCGGTCTGACATCTAGCGCAGCCCCGTTCACTATAGTTTTAAATCTCCTGTACGCCAATATCAGTCGCCATACAGAGCGCCCGTGGCACTTTGTATTGCTCCTGATTTTGGGGGGGCCTGCGGGAGGTGGATGGCACTAGAACCGTACGAAGATATAGATTTATAGCTTCAGTACAGCAAATCTAGGCGCATTACAGCTGGAACAGGTGAAACACTCTCAAAGTGGTTTACCTGAGCCAGAATTGTCATCTTAACGCTAGAATGCTCCGGATTTATGACCCGCAGTAGAGCGGGTTCATAGATTCAGGCGCATTCTACACTATTCTTATGCGCTTAAAAATTGGCGTCTAAGCGCCATAAATCATACATGTTGCCCCTTGTGTCCCTGCTAAAATACTAAGCACCCAGATCCTAGCAGAAATGCTCATGGAGACCCAGCTGAAATGCTAAGCACCCTGGTTCAAGCAGAAATGCTTATGGAGACCTGGCCAGTTCCAGATTACCAAACAAACAAAGTAGGCTCCAGTCTATGGGCCCCACTCCTTTTAAGGGCCCCATGATCAAGGCCACTTTAACCATAGAAATAACAATGCATTTGCCCTCACCCCATGACTTTCAACTGTGTCTGCATTTTCAGGACGCAGATACAATTGAAAGTTATGGCAGAGCAGGGATTCATCAGGCACTGAGCACTTTATGTGTGTTGAGGGTATGGGACACCGTCAGGTAGCATGGGAGGTTTTTTTTCAGCACCTTTCCCTTGCGGGAGTCTGGTGTGTTTCTGAGATGGTGGTTGCATGGCAGTCTGCAGTCTGGAGTGAGAGGGAGGATGATGGGTAATGCTTCTACCTCTTCTATCCAGTTGAAGTCAGTCCAGTATTGATTGGTGGAAAAGTTGCTCCACCAATCAGATCACTGGTTGCTATCAGGGCTGCAGACACAGAAAAGCATAACTGAGGGTGGAAGAAGTGGTGCCCCTGATCGAACCACAGGGGTAGTGACTCAGTTGGCTAGGGGAGTAACAAAGTACTTTCACAATCACTGATCAGAGCTCTTCAGTTATTGTGTGAATATAAGTGGGTAATGGCAGGCTTGAACCGGTCCACCGGTGAGCAGGAGAAACCCCCGGAGGGCCCTTGGGCATGGTGGTCCACTGTGACTAGCAGGCCTTGGGCTGCTTTTCTGAGAGAAAGGCAGGGAAAGAGAAGAAAAGAGCAAGAGGTGTCACCAGCATGTGCAGTTATGTAGAGTAGCTGTAGGATGGGCCCAAAGAATCACCTGACTTCAATCATCTCAGTCTAACACTGACCACTAGTTAGTTACTCTAAAGAAAAGAAGGATCAGCCATATAGGATTTTTCAACCATTTTTCTTAGTTTTTCCCTGAGATGAGTGGGGTCAGAGGTATACAGTAGCTGCTCACTTCATCAACGTTTTAGAAATGACGTCCATACTGAGCCAAGCCGAATGTTTTCTGGTGATATTGAATATTTTATTACGTCTTTGGACAGGTTTTATTTAAGTTGTGTTTGATTCACTGATATGCATAGCACTTTGAAAAACAGTCATATATATGGAGTAGGTATTCCATATAAACAAGTCATTGCTTTCTGTTACCCTTTTTTATCTGGCATAGGGCCACTGGGCTCAGTCACCATATCCTTATTAGGTCTGGTTCACATCTAAGTTGGAGGTTCTTTTCAGGGCTTTTGTTATAGATTCCGTCAAAAGTGACAGAAAAATAGCGCAGCCTGCTGTACTATTTTTTCCCTTGGGGTATGTTCACACGGCTTATTTTGGGGCGCGTTTCGCTGCGTATTTTGCGTTGTACTGCGCTTAATATGCGGGGAAATGCGCCCCATAATTACGGTTATCCATAACTCTTATAGAGCTATAGAGAACTATGGATTACGCCTCCTCTCCCCGCTCGTACAATACGATCGTATTGTATGCACGGGGAGATAAGTGACATGTCAATTACTTACGGCGATTATGCGCCACGAGTAATGCATGTCTATAGGGCTGGCGGGCTGCCGGCCCCCCCGCGCCGTGGGAGTATGTGCTGATCAGCGCGAGCTCCCGATACACACGATGTACTGCAGCGCATACTGTATGCGCCACAGTATATTGTGTGAACATACCATTAAAGCAACGCACACATTACAAAAGAGACTCCATTAACTGTCATTAAATACCTATGAACAGAACCTCCAATGTGAACCTAGCCTAATTAGTGCTATGTGTAAATTTACCATAGATCTGTACCTCACAGTATTCTGTAACAATGCAGAAGTCTTTTTTCTCCATGAAACTTCCAAAGAACTGAACAATGAATGGATGCATGAGGTTGCCTAGTAGTTTGGCCTCTTTAGCTGAAGGAAGTGTGGCATCTCCTCTCGCAGTATTGCATGGAATTCTCTTGATGACTTTCCTGTAATACAATTATAGTTGATAAGAAAAGGGTTTACATGAAACTGCATATGCATTCTTCATACAGGACAGCCTACCCACTTTTATGTATCATTGGGCATGTAGTCAAAATGGAGTCATTATTATGAAGGATATGATACAGTATAAGGTGGTTTTGTGCAATAACATGATTATAACTCTAGTGACTTTTCAGCTGTAGGTTGTTGTAGCATACATGCTAACAACAGATGCTTAAGGCTGATATGGGGCCCATGTGGGTCTTATCTAAAGTTGTCCCATATCATTTTTTTAAGTGCCCAGTGGTTATAGTGCCTTTCTTCAATACATGAGGTGGTGCAAACAAATGCCAACTATTTCATGTTTGAAAGCTATAATGACTTGTTACAATGCCAGATTGAAGGGGGACACATTTTGCATATTGCTATGATAGTCTTTCACCTCTATGTACTGTAAAGCTGTAAGGATGAGGATGTTGGCATCAAGTGGGAAGGGTTTTTATCAGATTTTTGCTGCAGCTTTGCACTTTGTATGCATTGGATTTAGTAGAGGGTTTGGACATGGATTAACCGTATTCAATGGGGTTAATCCATGTTCTGTCCATCTGATGTAGTTTCCATGCATAATCATTGTCAATAAATGCACTATGGCTTTATAAATCTATGTAAAAAAAAAGTTTGCCATAAAGTTTTAGTAACATACATCTTTCTTGCTGCGTAAACTATCTCCAGAAGTACCAGATATGTGCTGTACATACGAATCCTTGGGCTTTGATATAACACATGTTTTTTTGTCCTCAGATCAAGCCCTTTTGGCTACAAGTAAAAGCTCTCATATATGATGTTACCGGTGTGCAAATCCCATTCAAACCTTTATTTTATATTTTAAATGTACCTCACTCTCAAATGACTTGTAGCTCCTACAGACTGGCGTTATGTATTGCCAAGGAAACTCCCAGGTCGGTACCGCCAACAAGTTCACTCGCGGTGGAGGTTGGCATACAGGCAAGGTATAGAAGTGTAAGACATACATGTAATCGAGTTGAGAGTAGTGGATCAGAGCAGGTGCCGTTTTATCGTGGTCAGGTTCACAGAAAGGAGGTCAGGGCAGGCAGAGAACAATCGTAAATGGAAAACGTAGCCAAAGGTCGGACCGGAGAATGGTACATGAAAATTAGCTCAGCTCACCATTTAATGCACTAACAATCTGGCAAGGGGCTGGGGAAGAGAACCTATACAAATACCCATAGACGACAGGTGATTGAGCAGGAGAAGAGAGGCACGTGCGCTGACTCTTTAAATTGCTGAGCGGACGCCCTGCAAACCCCCTAGTGAGACACAGAGGGACTGGAGGATGCAGTGCGGGGAAGAAAGCAAGCAGAGAGAAGGAAGCAATGCATGAGTTTGTCCCCATCTCGGCAGGTGAGCCGCAGTGCGACTCGTGACATATATCCTTATGACTGCTAAGTGTTTAATAGCCAAATACTGGAAGTGTAGAGTCTCTCCTTCTTTTTAGGAATTGTATGATAGAGTTGGAGAAGTTTGAGGTTTTGAATACATAAAGCGTTTTTTTCTTAGCTTTAAACATGTAGGGAAAGGTACATGAAGACTATTAGTAAAAACATTGCTTTGTTGATTTTGCTTTAGTCATGAGATAAAAAAGATTTTTATCTCCTTTTAGAGCACACAATTTTTTCTGGTTACCGACCACCTCTGGCTTTTCTCTCTTATCTCTCATTGCTCCAAGCTGTCTTCAGTCAGTCAATTCAACCATGGTGAATCACTCTCTGCAGAGTTTTATCTCTAGCAATGGACTTTGTTTATTTAACTAAATAAGAAGCTTTCACTCTTTAGAGCTCTGTAACCTTATATACTACCCTTTATAAATCTCTTGCAGTCATATCAGTGTAACAGATTAGCTAAGAACAACAGATCTAATATGTTAATCACTACTATATAACGAACCACAACCCAACCATGAATAGTCTAAAGCTGGCTGTAACTCTGTGAAACTGCACGGTGAGAAAACCCCTTTACCTCGATTAATAAACTATGATTGACCATTGTGAGGGGATCTGGTCTTTGTGGGACACAAATATTATAATGCATGGACTGTGAAATATGTCTCCTTTTTCCATATACCATGCAGTCCTGAAGAGATTTATTGGATACCATCAGATTTTTCTTTACTCCACATTATCAGCGACATGTATGATTTTTGGCGCTCAGGCGCCATTTTTTCGCGCGCATTTGTAGCGTAGAATGCACCTGAATCTATGAACCCGGGGCATAGATTTAGCACTTTCTAGCAACAAAGCGACACTTCTAGCTCAGGTAAACCCCTTTTAAAGTGCTCTACCTGTTCCAGCAGTAATGCGCCTGGATTTGCCGTACTAAAGCTGTAAATGTGTAGATTCGTACAGTTGTAGTGCGACATGGCTCCAGCACGCCCCCTGATCTCAGGCGCATTACAAAGTGCCTTGGGCGCTCTGTAATGCGCCTGATATTGGAGAGCACCTGATTAAAAATAGAGCAAACGGGGCTGCGCTAGTTTTTGGGCTGAAAAGACTCCAGATTTCTGGCGCAGCCCTGTTCATACATGTCGTTCTATGTGTCTTGTCCTGTGTCTTATATTTTCAGGCTTTGTTTTTCATAGAGGATTAATGTAGTTGAGAACTCTGTATAAACATGGGCTATGTATATTAAATACTTTGCACATACTGTTCTTTCTTTATCTTATTAGCAGACTTTATGGTGTATACCACTATACAGCTGACATTATTGAAAAGGTTGTCTGTAGTGTCATACCTCTTTATCTGCCAGTTTATGTTCTATAATGCTTTATTTTGCTGATTGTGTTTAAAACCTATGTGTATATCTTGCATTTCTTAAACTTTAAACTTAACATAACACAGTTAAACAACAACAAATAAGCTATTGGATAGCTTGCCACTCAATATAATTGGACACAGTTTGGAGGAGGAATTCATACAAATTCTGGCACAAAAAACATGCAGATATCGTACCAAAATCTGCATGTAAATCTATCACATGAGTGGAACCTAAGGTTTCTGTCAATGTACAAACATAGGGGCTTCAGAAACAACAGAGAAAGAAACAAAGAATTAATGATACACATTACACGGATGACTATAATGTCAAAAATATAAAGGGTTAATAAATGATTAGTAAATTCCAATTCTCCACCAAGAGATCTTGCATTAATTATGTCATGTCCTGCAAGAAAGGTAATTAAAAAAGCCTAAATCTCCTCTGTCAAGCTCCAGAACAGAGAAGTAATTGATTTTGACAAGGCTTCCTAATCTACAAAATTAAACATTTATGTCATCATTTTGCTGGTTCCTCAAGTCCTGGCAAGTCTGGCACTAGAGGCCTGTCCTAGACCTCCTGGACCATTACATTAATAGTTTCTGCTGGAAGCATCCAGAAAAAGCCACCATTTAGGTACAACGTTTTTTTCTGATTAAGTTCTTAATTTACCTTTAGGGTTTATTCACACAGTGTGGTCATGTCATGGTAGGAGCTCTGTTTTCCTGATACAGTGATCCAAATCCCTTACATAGACGAAGAGTACTAGAGGAAGCTACTGCACACCGTTTAGAAATTAAATCTGATAATATAACAGCATGCAGTAAGCACAAGCGCCATCTTGTATTGACAATAGGCAGCCAGAAATTTACCTATGTCTATGCAGAGGATATAAAAAAAAACCTGTCTAAATTGTTTCTAATCACTTTAAAAATATATTCGGAAGTTAACTATTTGACAATTGCCCATAGACTACATGTGTCCGGGCAGAGGTCATTTACTGTAACGCTGCAAAGACATTTTGGAATGTCTGTGCAGAATTGCAGCTGCACTCTAATTTTGCACCTGCGATAGTAGAAAGCTGGCTATGGGCAGCAGCTTGGCTCTCCGCTGAGAAGGCGAGAACAGATTAACAGCATCCCTGCCTTCCCAATCATTGTATATACAGTGTTCAATGAGTGCTGTACATACAGATAGGCAGTAAGTCTCCCGGCACTAGCGCTCACATGACCACCAGGACTTGGTAAACTGCATTTTACTGGGACTGAGTTGCAGTGTCTTATCAGTCCCAGATCAGCTCTGCAGTAAGTTTAGTGGCTCTTTTTAGAGCTATAGCCTTCTTATTTTCCTTCTACATAGATTTTTTTTATGTGGTGAGATGTACCATTGACTACATAATCTACTGGGAAACCCCCCCAAAATTCTTTGTGGTGTGTTTAGTTTAGTTTTTATGAAGCTTTTCTTTTCAGTATAAATGATTAGAGTTCTTGTAGTGTTTAAGTACTTTTAAAAAACTTTGCGCGACTTGTCCCAAAAGTGGCGTCCGTACTCCAGGTTGAATGTGGCATAAAGTATCGTAAACTCGAAATGTATTTCCTAATTTGTTCTGTGCTTGTTTTGCAAAGTGGTTATATTTGCGTCTGTCGGAATGTTTTAGGCGTTGCGGCGAGTGTGTTGCTTGGGGCACCTGTTTGGGCGTTCCGACTTGTGTTCTTCAAAATTAGGCGCTTTCGTTAGTTCTACGCATTTGTTAATGGCGCGTAGGTTTGTGTTGGAGCGCATGTTGTCTTTGCGGCGCATGTATGGATTGTGGCGCATGCTTGTACGCCCTTTATGGCTCCCTCCGAATTTTTGTCATAATTGCTTTAGGGGCGCATTCGTAAATTAGGCGCATATGGCATTTGAGCAGAGTTGGGAGCAACATTCACATTCAGAGCACACACAGTAGGCCAGAAATAAGTACAGGACGACGTTCTGCAATGAAACCCTTAGCAATTAATTAAAAGGGGGTGCATTTGCACAGCGTCAGGTCATGTACTCACATTTGCGCACACATCAATGCGCAGAACTTATCGTCCACGAATGACAAAAGTTCGGACAATGCAAATCTGACGCCACCAGCCGGCAAAAAAAAGCGGAACACTCACGCATGACAAAATGCCGCGATGCACCTAAAATCACACATAGAAAACAGTCGACAGTGTAAGCCACATACAAATATGGCGCACATGTACGGCTAAAAAAGACGTATACAGCCACACAAAAGATGGAGTACAATGCGCCGACAACCACCGTACACTTGGAGTACACTACAAAATCTGGAGACACATATGCCAAAAAACCAATGTTGGCGTGTTGGGACATGTCGTCCTTTATTTTTAAATTTGCATTGCAGCGCTACTTTCTGCAACCAAGAACCAATATATTTTAATAGATCAGATTTTAAAGATGCAGCAATACCAATTATGTTTAACTTGTTAATTTTATTTGTAAAATGGCAAAAAGGGAGTGTTTTGAAGTTTTAATACTGTTTTAGTTTAACATTTTTTTTTAATTTTTAGTCACCATAGGGAACTTGGCCATAAGGCAGTGTGAAGGCTCGTACAATGTTCTGCAGTAGAAATGTATTGCAGAACAGTGTACAATAATGCCACTCTTATTATTACACCTTGCCTGTCCAATCTTGGAGATCTCATGAACTGGAAAATGTCTGCCCATTGCCCTATTACCTCTAAGTCCAAGCAGTGACGCTAGTCAGCATCAGTCGCTGTTTGCTGAACTTGTATGTTATAGCACACAGGGACTAGAGAGTGAGTCTCAGGTCTGCAACATTATGGTGAGTAACTGTCCTGTGAAGGCCCTCTTGGAGTCAGGAAGTATGGTGATCTTTGTGCATAACTGGAAACTACATTCTGACCTAACAGTGTTATTTGCATCCACACAGAAACCAAGGTTTACACTGTAGCATTTATTAAAAAATTAAATAAAGTGCTATGCTTTACATACAGTACCTTCCTCCTCACCAGTGCTGGCTCTTCCTGGTCTTCAGCTTACTTTCTTCTAAACAGAATTTCACTGCTGTAGCCAGTCAGGTCACATTTAACTCCCTAACGTCACCGTTCGGAAGTAATAAGCTTCTAATGGTAATATAAGCAGAGGCATGTAACCGGTATAGCCAATCAGCGGCGTCAACGGTAACCTCTCATTCAAAAGGAAAAATAGAGTTAGCAGATAGGGATAGCCAACGCAGGAAAGGAGGTGAGGAAGAAGGTGACTATACAGTATCTCACAAAAGTGAATACACCTCTCACATTTTTGTAAATATTGTATTATATCTTTTCATGGTACAACACTGATATGACACTTCGATACAATGTAAAGTATCCAGTGTACAGCTTTTTTAACCGTGTAAATTTGGTGTGTCCTCAAAATAACTCGCTGGCAACAAATGTGAGTACACCTGTAAGTGAAAATGCCCAAATGTACCTGAACTGGAGGTATCTTGGGATTGCACATTTAAGAGGCCGCACTCTCATTAATGCTTTGGAAAGGGTTAAGGTTAAAAATGGTGTACAGCAGTGAACAGACAAACAATTTCCACAATTTCGGATGAACCACTATCGCTTTTATGGTAGTGGAATTTATTTTTCTTTGTATATTACATATTTAATTTTTCATATGTACTGGGGTGTCTTAACGCCTTGTCTCTGGCACTTTTGCAACTGTCCGTCAGAATACTGTGAGAAACAGAGCAGAGCCATAAAAAACAATACAACAAATGTAGTCTTACCTGACTATATTATCTTACATTACATCTGCATTATCTAATCTTACGCTCTTAATTACTTGTGATAACTCTTTACACTGCAGTAATAGAATTTTGGATCACTCTTTGCAGAATTGTTTTAAGAGTATTTCAAGCATCAGCTCCCCATTTTAAGAGCTTTCTACAGGATCTCAATAGGATTCAAATGAGAACTTTGACATGGGCTATTTAGAGGTGCTTGTGTTCTTCAGATCATTGTCTTGCAATCAAACTTGACGGTGCTTGAGCCTTAGGCTTCAAACTGACAGGCAGACAGGATATTCAGAATCTTCTCATAGAAATCACAATTGATGGTTTCATCCACTATGACAAGTCATCCAAGACCTGCAAAATCAAAGCCTCCCCAAACCTTCACACTAAAACTACCATGTTTGACTGTTGGTATGATATTCTTATGTTAGAGTTTTGTATTATCCTTTTGGCAGATGTAATGGGAACCATATCTTACAAAAAAAATTCACCTTTAGCCAGCAATGGTTTGCATCTAGGAACTCTCCCATGAATGCTATTATTGCACAGTATCTTTCTTACCCAAAAATAAGGCACCCCCGAAAGTAAGACATAGCAGAGGTTTTGTTGATTCCCCTAATATAAGGCACCCCCGAAAGTAAGACATAGTAAAGTTTTCGTTTGAAAGAATGCCCGAACAGAACACACACATGCAGCTGGGATTCTTTTTATAACACTGTTGTTGTCCCCTACCTTCCCCATCTGTTGCAGAGGAAGCTGCATGAAGACTGTCACCTATGTCACCAATGTTCCCTTCAGCAGCCATGACAGTATGCTCTATCCCTGCTGTGCGATTCTGCTGTAATGAGCACCCTCTGGTGGCCGGAAGCTGCAATACCGTCCCTGCTGTACAAGTGGTCAGGGAATTGCTGTGGTAGATCACTGCTGTACAATACAGTCACCAGGCAGTGTGTGTGAGCCAAGTACTGTACAGTACTTTACAGCCCTTTATATTTTGTATAGTATATACAGTATATAATGTTCATTTTTTGTTTTGTTCAGCAATAAATGTGAATTCTTCATTGAAAAAAAAAAAAGACATCCCCTGAAAATAAGACATAGTGCATCTTTGGGAGCAAAAATTAATATTTATTTAAAAATTAATTTTCGGGGAAACAGGGTATTGTGGAATTGTGTACGTCAACCTTAACTGAGGCAAGTGGGGCCTACCGTTACTTAGATGCTTCTCTTTGTACTTTTGTGACATCCTGTATGAATTGTTGATACACACTTGGTAAAATGTACCATCTAGCTTACCATTGTTCTACATTTTCTAAAATTCCAAATTGGTATTTGTATCTTTTTATCAGAATGTGGCATCATAGGGATCTTCTAGTCATCTTCACAAATCCAGATAAGTTACTTAGTTAAATAGTAAGTAAGGTTCAAAAAAGACATATGTACATAAAGTTAAACCAAGGGTGGGGTAATTATGGATACATACTTATTAATATTCGTTAGTTTGAGGTAGTTATCTAAGCTTTTCTTGAAAATCACACTGTTCCTGCTGTGACCAGCTCCTCAGGCAGGCTATTACACAGATTTACAGTTCTCATAGTGAAGAACGCTTTTCTCCTCTGAAGATTGAATCCTTTTTTTCTAAAGCCAAAGGGAATGTCCCCTTGTATTTTGTGGGGGCTTTGCATGAAATAGTTTTTCCCCATACTTTTGGTAGGGGCCATTTATATCCAGTACTTATATAAATTACTCAAGTCTCCCCAGAGCCGCCTTTTCTCAAGACTAAATAAGTTAAATTCTTTTAACCTCTCCTCATACTATAACTAAGATGCTCCATTCCCCTTATAAGTTTGGTTACTCATCTTTGCACTCTCTCTAGCTCCACTACTTCCCTTCATAAACTGAACAGCATATTCCAAGTGAGGCCACACCAATGCTTTAAATAACAGTAATATTACATCCCTGTCCCGCAAGTCCATGCTTCTTTTAATACACGCCAATATCCTACTTGCCTTAGAGGCAGCTGATTGACACTGAATGCTGTTCTGTAGCCTATGATCTACAAGAACGCCCAGATCTTTCTCAACAAAGTGATTCTCTCGGTTTTTCTCCCCTAGGACATATGATGCCTGCAGATTATTCAAACCCAGATGCAGAACCTTACATTTATCCACATTGAACCTCATTTGCCAAGTGGATGCCCAAACACTCAGTGTGTCCAGGTCTGCTTGCACTTTATGGACATCTTCCATAGATTGCACTACACTACATAGCTTGGTGTCTGCAAAAATAGAAGCGGTGCTATTAATCCCCAATACTATATCATTAATAAATAGGTTCCGTTCAAGAGATGTTTAGATCCAACAGGTGTAGCAGGAATCATGCCTGGGTGAGACTAGTGAAATTGAACTCAGTTGTCATTTGAATTTACAGAAGGAAAGCGTTTTTTTTTTATTCATATGTATTTATTTAGACATGCTGGTATAACAGCATATTTTGTTGTCTTGCCAAAATGAAGCCAAGCTCGGCTTTTAAAGATAGAACTGTATGTGAGTTTTGTTGTTGCCTGCCCTACCCCCAACAGAAGATCCCTACTAAATATACATATACTGTGTATATCTATATAATGTGATGTTTTGCACATGTAATGGATATGTCATGGAGTGCATTTATCAATACTGTCACACCAATTTCTTTGGTGCCTTTATTGCATCCCCGTGTACGTTGTCAGCTGGTGTACTGTATAAGTGTGTCTGTATCTGTCTGCCTGTGTTTGTGTGAATCTGTGTTTGTGCACATCCAGGTGTGTGTGGTGACTGCCTGGGCCACTATCTGATGCTTTGCAGGTTTCATGCATGTTTCCTATTAGAAAAGGAGAAGAGATTAATATCTGTCAGGCATTTGGCAATTGTCTCAGCATTCTGCCCATCTTGCTGCACCCATATCAGAATGGATGGAAAAGAAAGGTTGCTGCAACCAGTGATACAGATATAACTAAGAATTATCAGAATAGAACTTAAGTAACTTTCCTGATGGTTGGAATATCACATGTCGAAATTGTTGGAGGAAATCATGTAACTTGTTATATGCGATCACTATATCTATAGGCATTAATAATTATTATATCACTGCATAATATAATAACACTGCACATCATCCTCCCTGGCTCGCCACATGTCAAAAACTTCATTCTGCTCATTGTAAGCTAGTTACTGCCAGGCAGAAGCATATCTTTAGCTATCTCCCATAATTATATGCTGTTGCCACATCTCCGCAGCTCCGTCACATAACATTTGTCTGAGACAAGGGATTTACAGGACAATTAATGTTCAATGTATTCCTCTGTTCTGTAACGTAAGGAGAAACACATTTGCATGTGCATAATTGGAGAAAATAAAAGGCATAATGTGAGTGACAGAGAGCAAAGGAAAGCACAGTGGAATTGTGTCAGCTGAATAATAAGGGATTAGGGGAAGGCATGGAACCAGAAGTAAATAACTGTATGCTTAGAAGAGAGACAGGGAAAGCATGATGGAAACTATGCATAATGGTAACAAGTGGGCAACAATTCACCAATACCGTTGCGGTGACCAGGGGAAGATGGCAGCTGTCCCTGACAGCAGACCGTCTTCCCTCACTGCCCAGGGGTGCAGCAATGCCCCCTGCATCAGCGATCGCTGCCATTGACTGTTCACATCAGAACAGCCAATTATGGCATTTTCAACTATAATCGATGATGATTGGTTTAACACAGCACCAATCACCATCAGTGAGAAAATGGGGTGGTGGTAGTGGTACCACCACCCCGTTGGCTGCGATTGGTTGTTGGGTGCCGACCAACCAATCGCAGCCATTGTGCTGCCTTTGTACAACACGACACTGCCCTGCGCTGCTATTCATTTCAGGAATAGCAAGCAGAGCGGTGCTCGTGCTGTTCTACTCTCCCTAGGGGTTTAGGGGCTCTGAACTTCAGTGGATCGCTGTTCATTGGTGATCCAGTGGATCGTTGTGCTCCCCCTGTGGAGCTCTTCTTGTTTTGTCCTCCTCACTGGTGGTGCATTGGCTGTCTCAGCTATCTGTGCTGTGTGAAGCACAGGCAGCTTACAGCTTTCTGTTCTCTGACTGCTGATTAGTGATTATTCACTAATCAGCATTTATTTGGGGGTGCAGTCTTTTTTTTCAATCTTTTTTATTTTTTTTATTTAACACATTGGTTGTGCCAAAAGCTGTGCAGCCACTGCTCTCATCAGCACGGATTAGTGATGTATCACTAATCAGCATTTAATTATTTTTTTTTTTTAACCCCAATGCTGTGCGCCCTGTGACCGCTGAATACTGACCAATGATTTACATCACTGATCAGCATCCAAGCTAATTTGTTAGCACAGGGTTAATTTTGTTAGCTGTCCTGCTGCCCTTGAGCACTAATCAGTGACCAACTGATGCTTTTTCTCCTGCATTCCTTGTGACCATGAAAATTTGGGGCTTTATTGGAAAAAAATTTATTTAATTTTCATGTTCTAATTCTAACATTTTCTGTGAAACAGCTATGGGGTTAATATACTCACCACACACCTTGGTGAATTCCTTGAGGGGAGTAGTTTCTATAATGGGGTGTTTTTAGGATTTTTTTTTTTGTTTTTATTACCTTTAGGCATCAGCAAACCCATGGTGCCTAAAAAATATCATAATAAAATGATCAGTAGGTGCTCCTTCAATTCTGCATGTAGTTGAGTCAAATAACATATTGGGCCAAATTTATATTTTTTCTAAAAACGCAGTTTAAGGGGAAAAACTTATATTGATTTCGCTTTTTTCCCTTTTAAAACGTAAAAAAAATTCCATGAAATAATATTTTTAAAATTAAAAATTTTGGCAAAAAAAAAATAAATTTAAAAAATTTTTACCACATTTTTTTCATTAACTCCTGTGAAAAACCAAAGGGGTTTAAACAGATTTTTATAAGTGAGTTTTAAATCCCATGAAATTTGTAGTTTTTTCAAATGGGGTGATTTATTGGGGTTTTTTTAACAACGGGGCCCCTCAATTCTAAATCTGAACGGGGCCCAAAAAAAATTTTCTGTTTTTTTAAATTTTTCCCTTGAAAATGTGAAAAATTCCCTATAAAATTTTGAAACCCCTCCTAGCTTCCAATAAATTTTGAAAAACTTTTAAAAAATTAGGGCCCCCCAACCCCTACAGAAGTCTTTAAGGAGATACTATTTCTAAACTTTTTTTGTGTGGGTTACAAACGTCTGTTTAGAGGGGGACTTTTTTAAAATTTTAAAAATTTCCCAAAGTTTTCCCAGAATTTCACGGCATTGTACGGACCAAAGTTTCTTACTAACTTAAAGAAAATTTTGTCACGAAAAAAAACATTCCTGAATCAAAATTTGATAGGTTAAAAGCATTAAAACTTTTTCTCACAAAAAGTGAAATGTCAATTTCAAAAAATAGGGCTGTGTGGGAAAGGGGAAAAAAGGGTCTGGGTTTTTAAAAGTTAAACCCCCTTCCCCACTTTCCAGTGAACCAAACACTGTGAAAAACCCCATCCCCATTTGTCAGACAGGGGAACAGAAGTTTTTAAAAATTGTCAAAAACCACAAAATAATGAGCAAATTAAGGTATAGGCCATTCCATCCGGTAATAGAATGCTTTCATCTCATAGTTTAAGGGTGTTTTAAGGGTTGAAAAATTTTGGGAGTTGGGACCCAAAACATCATCCCATCAATAAAGGAAGTGATTAAAACAGTTACAATGAATAATAATTTTGAAAAACATAATATCAAGTCACATAGGGAACACACAAAAATGTCAAAATTAGGATCCATGGAAAAAAAATAGTTCATAATCTAGATTGAGTGTACCATGATGATAAAACATCCCCCTTAAAACCCCCCCCATTTTTTTTTTCAACCCTTTTTTTCTTTTTAAAATTTTTTGGTTTTTATTTAACAAATTTCTTTTAAAGCTACATGTTATTCTATTCATATTTAAATATTTAGATTACAATGCTGCACACTTTTACATACAAAATACTTTAAAATAACTAATATTTACACAATATATTAAGCTTATATTATAAAATGTATGGTTTAAAAGATATAAAGGGCAATTTATTAAAAGGGTTTTTTTTAAGTTAAATTTTTTCATATGTGGATTGGTTTCTCGCCTTGGGGAAAATGCAATCAGTATTTTTACTTTGGTTTGTGGTTCACTTCCCGTACCTGGGCCAAACAGGGAAAAAAAAAGGGCGCTTTAAAGTTTTTTTGCTATCTTTAAGAAACCCGGCAAAGTGACATAACTAGTTGGGGGTTTTTCCCCGGTTCTGAAATTCACCCGGCAAATACAAGGGGGTTTGGATTTAATTTCATTTCCAGACCCAAACCCAAAAAGGGAAAAAGCCCAAAAGAAAGGGCCTGGGTGGGAAAAAAAAGGGGCATTCCGTGTTTGCCATCAAAATTTTTTATTTCCCCGAAAAACTTTGACCCCCATATAAAATTTTTAAAAAAAATTTTATATTAAAAGAATATAAATGTTTTTTAAAGGCCCTTTTTCAAACCCAAAAGGGGAATAAGGGTTTTTCATGGAGGGAAAGGGGGAGATAATTTTTCCAAAAATTGGTTTTAGAGATTTTCCCTATTGGATAAATAATACAGCTACTTCAGGCTCCCATTTGCAGTGCAGGCTGAGGTTGGTTCTACACCAGTGACTGACATTTCAGCTCTGCTAGCTCTTATCCCTAGCTTTGCCAGTTAAGGTGTTTTAAGAAAAATTTTTGAAAAATTACATGTCCCCTTTTGGAAAGTCGCGGGGGAAATAACATGGTAATTCTTCTACATCCACGCTGTTATTTCTGTATTTTCATACAAAGATAATAGTATCACTCAGCACAAGGCTACTGAGCTCTCCCTGTTTTAGTAACTGTTAAGGGTTTTTAAAATTTTCTCTCAATTTTAAAATTTGTCCCGCGGGTCATTTTACTAACGGGGAAATAGAAGCATTTCTGCAATTTAATCAGTATCTGTTAATTTTTTCCAGAAAAATCCCTACCTTTAACAATTAACGTTGGAGTATTGGGCAACTGTTTTACAGTTTTATTGTCTCTTTTCCTTCTTTGGGCATGATCTTTTGGCAACCCAACCCCGGGGGGTTGGGGGTCACCATTTCTTCTAAAAACCAAGTCCCCTTCCCTTTTCATCTGTTTCCTCATTCCTCTGGTGGGCCAAAAGGGGTCTTCCAAGTTTGGGGCATTAGTCTTCCATCTTTTTTTTTTTTCCCATGTGTTTTTAAACTCTCAAAGGGCTGACTTCCCACATTTTCCAGGTTTTCTTTCATTCTGTTTTCTTCCCCGGGGATTCTAAAGCCCCTCTTGTGGGAAAGGAAAATTTCTGGCTCCAACTATACAATAAGACACAGCACGGGTCACCAGCCCGGCCACTGCTACAGCAAAAAGAGGTCATTGATAACTAGGGAAGCTTGAAAAAACAAGCATAAGATAAGAACTACTCTAACTCTAAAATTAAGTGAAATTGGAACAGCAATATATTTGGTAATAGTGTTTATTTATCTTTACATATATGATTAAATCTAATCAATTATTAAACAATATTTATTTCCAGAATACTTAACAAAATATGATCTCTCAAATTTTTTTTGCCCACTCATTTAAGCACATATTTGTTGGCAGCTCATTTTTCATGAACTATATAGGTGACACTATATATATAGGTCCACTATAGGTGACACACTAACAAAAAAAATGGAGAACGTGCACCAGGAATTGAGGTTAATGGTATAGACAACATCAGAGAAAACAGATGAATAATCAGCATCCTTTACATGTTACCCTGGTGGTGTATACAGATTTGATTCACTTAATGGGTTTATCACGTGTAGAGTGTGACAGTGCAGTATCAAGTGGCTTCACTTTTAGCCCTGTTTAAATAGGACAGAAAGTCAATCTTGCAATGTCAGGTGTGAGAACGCCGGCAGGAAGGCTTAAGTTCAGACAAGCTGCAATGGGATTAGCAATCAATAAATTGCTTTCAGGTATAAGTATTTACCTTATTGACCGCTTTATAACATTATCAGGTTGTTTTCTTACTCCATATAGTTTACAGCATCTACTATTGTATCCTAAAGCAAACAATAGTTGTTGTAGAAGAAAAACTAACAAAATTCAAAGCTTTAAAGAGGTATTCCTATCTCAGATATTTATGGTATATATTGACCACTGAGACCTACACCAATTTTAAGAAGGGGGATCCCTTTATCCCCTGACCTCCAGCAGTGACTAAATTTTAAGCTCTGCTATTTCTGCCTGAGCCTGTTAGAGGGACTTCGGTAATTGGGGGATTTTAACAGCAATGCACAATGTTCCAGTGCTCTAAAGAGTTAAAGTTTGTCAGTAAGAAAGATAAAAAGCTCTTGTACTGTTGATAAGACACATGAAGTGGCATCATCATCTTGGCCAGGGGAGCTAAAACAGAGAGAGATGGTCGGTAAAGGGGTTTGCTCAAAATGCTGTTTCACAGAGCCAAAGGCAACTTCAGACTCACATTTTCTTACACTTGCTGATTAGGCTGTGGGTGGTTATATAGCAGTGGTTAGCATACCAGCACTGCTATTCCCTTCCCTACTAATTACAGTGACATGAGAGCAGGAGGGGTGAAAGCCAGTGCTTATCAATTCTTTGTTAGAGATAACACACTCCATTCTCAAGATGGTGATGTCACTCTCTCAGATAAGACAAAGAGCAGAGAGAGGAGGAGAGAGCAGGACAGTAACCAGAGAAACCTGTGTGAACAGATAAAATCTCTCTTATCTAATGACCAGAGCAATATCAAAAGACCAATGTATTTAGAAAAAGTTTTCATTTACCATTCCCTGCATGCTGAAAGCTAATCTTTGCAATCAGACAACCTTTTTAACCTAGGAAACCTTCTGTTGACAAGCAGGAGATAAAAATGTCTCTATCTCTGAAATTAAGCAAAATCAGAACAGCAATGGCTTTGGTAATAGTTTTTATTTACCTGTGCCTACATGTTTAAGGCTAATCAACGTGGTGAGAATACATTCCCTTTAAACTAAAGTGTAGCTGCATATAGATAAATTCATATGAACACGTAATTTCTTGATTGAGGCAACAGGTTTTGTGAAATCTCTGCTGGCTTCTTCTAGAGATATCTATTGGCATGGGGCAAGCTATTCCATATGACCGGCATATTGAAGTTTAGCTGACATGCCAAAGAAAATTATAAAGAGAAAAAGATAAAATTGGTTCTCATCTCTTAGTACTATGCCAAGTACTGCATCTTCCCTGAGATAAGGTCATTGTGAACTAAAGCTCTACATAGACGTATTCTTCCCAATACTTTGCTCCTTTTAAAAACTATTTTTGCTAAATTATAACTGTACCTTTCCCCTTGAAGGGCTTCACAATCAATTCAACAGTTTAAATATAAACCATCACATAAAATTGTGATTTGGCTTTTCTTTCTGAATTGACTGTCATATAATTTGTTAAATGATCTCAGTTCTCTCTGGGCTTTCTTGTGGAGGGCATAAATGGTCTTGTGAAAATTTGCTATGGTAGAAAACTTTTTTGTGAAAATTTCGATTGTTGCCTGATACAGTAACTGTTCTAATCTACAGGTAGATTAAAAATTCTGCCAGTTTACTATTATCTCTCTGGTTCCAAGAGTTCATATCTGCTGTACCTGTATCCCCTGCCGGTTAGGTTTCTTTGCAAGTCTGCTTAAGTTCAAATGTATTATGTCAGGTTATTACATTGTCCAAAACTATCTCTCCCACCATAGGCATAACTATAGCTGTAGCAGCCATTGCAGCTGCTACAGGTCCCAGAGGCAGAAAGGACCCACTAAGGTGCAAGAACGTTATACCTTCCTGTAGTGCAGAGAAAGTTGGTGGCTTTCTGCTATCTAGCACTGCTATGTGAATCTCTGAGATCTTATGTTTGGAGTCTCAGTTGCAGATTCCATAAAAAAGACAGATAAAATAGTGCAGCATGCAACAGTTTATTTTTTTGTTAGAATAATGGACCCCACAACAGGAACCTGACAGAACCCATTGTGGGCAATATGGGCTGTCAGGCACAGCTGGTGCTCGTCATGTAATGGATCCAGCGACGTCTCTGTGACAGAGGCTTTAAACAGCCCTCTAAAGTAGATGTGAACCAGCCCTTACCCATACCTCTAGATCTACTTCTTGTGCTGCCTTTTCAGTTTTCTGTCATTAGGTGGTGGAGGCCCATGTCATTTTGCTGGAGGCCCTATGAATGGTGGTGGTGGTGGAGGCCCTATGAATTCTAGTTACATTTCTATCTCATGTAGTCTTATGTATCAGGATGTTTGCTAGTATAGAACCAAAATCACAGCAAAATTATATCCCAACTAAAATATACCTTTTAATAGATATGCATTAAAATACCAATACTCCACCCCAAAAACATATAGAACAGGTAAACATACCAAAGGGCATACCAAGAACATGTATATTAATACAGATAAACTCACAATTAGATGTATTCTAGTGAGAACAAATCCAACGATATCTAATGCAATCAATAATTCTACACAGTCCCTAATAAAACTTGCGCAGATCAAGCGGGCACATCGCCCCCAAAAAGGGCGGCTCCGCTATCCCAAAGCCCTAAGGTTAGCATGGTCCCCTTGTCATCAGTAGGTGCCGGACCATCTTATCAGATATGCCAGGTTGTATTTATCTGGATGTATCTATGCCTGAATATCTTTTTTTTTGACCATAATCACTTTGGTCCCCTGAGGAACCCTTACTAACAGGAGGGGGAAACGCGTTGGGTTTTTCTATATAGTGATTTTATTATTATTTTGGAATAGGGCTAACCTTAGGGCTTTGGGATAGCAGAGCCACCCTTTTTGGGGCGATGTCCCCGCTTGATCTGCGCAAGTTTTATTAGGGAATGTGTAGAATTATTGATTGCATTAGATATCGTTGGATTTGTTCTCACTAGAATACATCTAATTGTGAGTTTATCTGTATTAATATACATGTTCTTGGTATGCTCTTTGGTATTTTTACCTGTTCTATATGTTTTTGGGGTGGAGTATTGGTATTTTAATGCATATCTATTAAAAGGTATATTTTAGTTGGGATATAATTTTGCTGTGATTTTGTTTTGGAAACCCAATGTTGTATATTTTGATTGCAGTGTTTTGTTAGTATAGAACCAACTCCGAATCCATCTCTAGAGTAGAGCAACTCATCACAACCAATCACGTTCCAAAGCTATTTTTTTTTAATGTATGTATCAAACTGTGAAAAAAATCTTATTAGATTCCATGGCTAAAGGAACATTCCAGAAAAAAAATGACCCCTAGTGCATGGCCTAAGGGGGAGGTGAATGATTGGCAATTTAACAAACACAAACAATTTATTGCCACTTTAACCTTCCAACTAGGTATAACACAGTAGATCTATTTTTTTTTTAAAGTGATTATTTAACACTGCTGTAAACCAGGAGCTTGGCAAACACATTTTTTGGAAAATATCCATGTGGATGTTACAAATGTTTGTAATTATGTCGCCTCCCTTTCCTGCAGCCAAGTAGCAGGATTTCCTGTTAGTAAGCTGTTTCTCTTTGCCCTGTTAAACTACAGGCACCAGAATCCTTGTGATTAGTCGGTCTTCTTTCTGCTTAACCTCAATCTTAGTGCTTACCCCCAGTTTCCTACCTTATGCCGTAATTTCTCCCACCCTCCCCACATTTTTTTCCTTCACCTCTATGTACTCTGATTATGACCTCCCACCCTAAGCCTATTTGCCCATGGGGGATTTTTTCCCATGGAATATGCAGCAGAAATCCAAGGAATAACCTCAGATTTTCAAAGCACATTTTGATCTCTATTTTCAAGGTTTTAAACACGGATTAGCCCAATTCAAAGCAACATACTGCATATATGTACTTGTCTAGTATACATTAAGAGGCAGAAAAAAAGCAATTGCATCATTTTTATTTAAGCCATTTACTAATCACCATAAAACATGTGTTCCCTGTATTGTACCAGTTGTTACAAGGATACTGAACTGTATGGCATTTACTGTCTATGTTATTTTCTGATGATAATTTTAAAGTATAAATGGACAAAAATGCATTTTCTTGTAATTGATTTTGAACGTTTTTATTTTAGTGACTTTAACAAAAAACTTTCCTTTTCCTTTTCCCTTTTTTTCTTTTTTTAAATGTGTCATGTACTGACTTACAAAGGTATATTTGTACATACCACTACATTATGCCTGTAACAAAGACTACTATTGGATTTTTGACAGAGAAAATGAATTAATGGAAATGCAGCCTGTAGCTCATTGTTAGGTTTTTTTTTACCTTCCACACAAAAGATTCTGAGTTCAGAACTGCTTAACCATTTCTCATCGGAAAGTTTTACCCTCCTTCCTAAACAGGCTTATTTTCATTTTCCTAAGTATACGCGGCTTTGAACGTTAGAACTCTTTCTAACACATGGTTATTCTACAAATTTTTTATTTATAGTTGATATAAAGTTTTAGGGTCGTTGGGTCCAGAGCTAAAAGTTGCAGTTTGGTCTATCTGTGTTTTTTCTTTTTATTAACAATTCATTTCTTTGTGTGTGTTTTTTAACTTTATTTTAGATTATATATTGTTCCCACTGTAAGGTCAGAGGGGGGCATTTTAAGATATTTTTTTTTTTACATCATGGGATCCATGAACATGACATTGTTGATGATGGACCATAGGGGAACACTGGAGTTCTGAAAGCGCTGGAACGGTAGTGATGTACGTAAGGGTTAATTTTCAAATTCAGCACTATGGTAGGGAAGTTTTTAAAAGTATTGGATTGTTTTACATTTAGCCAGTACTCCATGACTGCAGACATTCAGGCAAAATCTCTGGCTCAGGAGTTGCTGATGGAAAAGTCTGGTTGATGACCAAAGGCCGGAAGCTAGAAATATAATATAGACTTAGCATAGCTGAGGTCTCCATTGCACCAAGTAATGTCTATAGCGAGCCTAAAAGGACTAGTAGGCAATGACTTGTCAAATGGATAGTCAAAACAGATCTGCTAAGCAAGTTTGTTGTCCTAATTCCAGTGGGTCAATCACTGGGCTCTTTCCTTCTTCTTTCAAACACATTACCATCACACCCATTTTTAAGACTACAACCCTTGACCCATCCATGCTACTGCCATTCACCTCAAAAATCCTTGAACAGCATCTATGTTTGATAATATTACTATCTTTCATCCAATACAATTCTCAGCTTGCTGCAATCTGCTTTCTGACCCCCCAACTCTACTGAAATTGCCCCACTAAAGTCATTAATGACCTAATAACTGCCAAAATCTCAAGTTACTGCTCTGTACTCCTCCTCCTAGACCTGTCCTCTGACTTCAACGCAATCGACTATTTCCTTTTGCCACAAAAGCTCTCATCCTTTTGCATCACAGATGTGGTCCTTTCCTGGACCTTCTCATATCTCACCAATTGCCTTCTCTGTTGGTGTCCCTTTAGTACTGAGACCTCTAGTCTTCTACATCATTCTCTTGTCCTGGAATAGCTGATAGAATCTGTAATGCTTTCAGTACCACTTCTATGCTGATGACAGTCAGATTTATGTCTCCAGTCTAGATTTTCCTTTAGGCTTTTCAGGGTCTCACAGTGTCTAGTGGCCATATACACCCTTTTTCTCCTTTCACTTTTTAAACCTTGACTGGAGGAAATGCAGTTTTTCATCTTTCTCCATCCCACTTGTATATAGAAGAGATAATTCTAATTTAGATATGCTTCTTCAATTTAAATTTAATTCTCATCGCAGTTTCACGTTATTAGTTAGCCAAATTCTTAGGATATACAAATTAGACGCACACCTGTTATCAACATATCATTCAATAAAAGCTAAAAAGGAAGATCTCTGGGTTTCTTTAGAGCTGGTATACTATTCAGTATAGATGTATGGGGGTGTAAAGGCTTGGTTCATGTTACCAACGCCCATTTGTTTAGAAGTCTAATGGATCGGTACTATTGCATTGATATTTTATGGAATGGCATGCTTCCTAAGAGAGACCTGATTGAAGTTAAACGACTTCTTATATTCTATATGCATTTATTCATAGCATGCGCACATTAATTTATTTTACTGTATTTGCATAATATTTAGTAATGACATTGTGTTTCACTAAAATTTGTGTTTTATTTCTTGATGTCACTATCCTTGGAACTCACTGAACAACAAACCTCAATCCCTTTCCCAGATGTATCTAGCACAGTCAATGGCTCTGAGCTTTCCACAGTACCACAAGCCCACTGCCTTGGGATAACCTTTGACTTCACCCTGTCCTTCATTCAAGCCCTTACCACCTCCTGCTGCCTCATCTTTAAAAACATTTCTTGAATCAGTACTTTATTTAACTTTGACTCTACAAAAATGCTGGTTTATACTAGTAAAACTCAGAAATGTTCAGTATAGTACATAGACGAAGCAAAGATGAAAAATGTTGTTTTTTAATACCAAAAACCCAAAAATAAACAAACCTATCAAACGCTCGACCTATCTAACAGGATCTAAATTGTACTGACGCAGTGGACACCGGGTATGTGAGGATCCTTTTGGACTCCCCAGCATAATTTGATCGACCAGCCAGGGAGCGGAGTCTAAGAGACCCCTGCTTTTCCGGGTCTCCCCGGAACCCAATGGACTTAGCTGTGGGAACTTCCAGGTTGCTATACCTGCAGTGGCTAGTTGTGATGACAGCCGAAGTGCTGGATGTAGGCAGGTGCAACCGCAATCAGGTAGCAGAGTCCCAGGCAGGTAGCAAGCTGGTGTAGCGGCACATAACAACAGTATAGGAATGCAGGTAACACAGGGTTATACGTAGGTAACACTGGTAACTGAACCGGTAGCTGGACGTCAGGAATGTAGGTAAACACAGCAAACAGAGGTCAGGAGCAATTTAGAGACATCCTCAAAAATCATCTAACACCAGCAGACTGACCCAGAGCAGAGGGCTAATCACATGGCAAAAATCAAAAAGGGCCGGGAAAAAGGTACCTTTTCCCTTTTAAATCACAGCGAGCTCCTACGTACTCCCCAGGAGGGGCACATGAACGTTCAGGTCACCACGGAGCAGGAGCAATGATAGGTGAGCTGAAACTGGCAGCGGGAGCCACCGCAGAGAGGCCACAGCATGAATGGTGACAGACTCCACAAAACCTCTGAAGGTATCTTGCAATATCTGGAGATTAGCCTCAGATCCACTTAGTTGTGAGATGAAGTCTCCATGGAATGGGACCTGTTTTGCCAGCACATCCTACAGATACTGGATCAAATTTAGATTTTTGAAGGCCCCGGGGTTTAAAAATTTTAGGCATTTCAATCTGATTTTGTAGTTTTTTTGGCTATTTTTAATTTTTTTTAAAAAAAAACCTATAAAAATGTTTAAATTGAGCAAACCGAGTTCAAAGAAGACTACATTTTTCCCAAAATCCCTGGGGTTCTTCCCTAGGTACTTTTGGGATCCTTTTCGAGGTATTTTTCAAGGATACTTACAACGGAGACCCAAAGCAGAATGTAAATGAGACCTTATGCAAAAATATAAAACAAAAATATTATGTGGCAGGGCTCACTGCCTGTAATGGTAGCTGCACACCATGCATATTAATATGTATCTCTATCACCTATGCAGCTCTGTACCAGGCATAAAAAAAACCCTGCTTCTTGTGAGGCTCCTAAATAGTTAATTCTTAGGGACCTAAGACTAGTTGGCCATGCTAGGCAGAATATTCATAAAGGATTGGGTTTGAGATGGGCTAGAGCGTAGGCAAATACCTTAAAGGTGTGATCCCATCAATGCCGCCCTCCACATTCTCTGAGATGGTCAACTCGTAGTGAGCTACAATCTTACCTGCAGCATGGGAGAGTGCTGATAAGAACACCCTTTTAAAGGGGCTTTTTGAGATTTTTGATAATCCCTGTACCATGCAGGTACTTAACATTCTTTGCTCGCATTTATGGCAAATGACCAATGAGGATTGTGATTGGTTTCATGGTCACATAAGTGATGTACGTGACATCACTGCTCAGAAAATCCCTGTAAAGTTCTCTACTTAGGTAGGGGGGTCTTGTTTAGTTCATGTTCTGTACACAGCATTACTGTATCTTTACATAATGTTTGTGGTTTTTCTTAAAAACATAACCCATATACAAATACCAAAGATATCTCTAACTCAAACATAATGGCTTGACATTCGTGGAAACCTGTTTATGGTTACTGATTTATAGATCATTTTACTGGGTTCTGGAAAGGTTCTCTATGCAACTACAACTGTGGTCAACCTTTCATTGCATGGTCTCCTCAACAGCTGTCTAGACTTGAAGCCTGCAGCACTTAAAGTGGTTTTCCCACTATAGACATTTATCACCTATCCACAGATTAGGTAATAAATATCCTATTACTAGGCATCTCACCGTTCATTAGAATGGGAGTCCCTGAGTCCTCTATTCTTCCTCACTGCAAACACGTGATCTGGGAACTTTGGGCACAGAATAAAACGGCTTTTTTCTAAAAAAATCACTTTTTTTGCCCCCTAGCAACCAACAGCGCCCCTTTTAAAAATTTTATTATAAATGCTTTTGGAAAAATGAAATGGGTTGCTCTAATTTTTTGGGAAAGGGCAACAAAGTGAATTTTAGACCTAGACAGTTTTTATACATGTGGCCCTTAGAGCTTCCGTTTTAGTGATTGGTGGGGTCCCAGCCATCGGGTAGTTATCACCTATCTTGTATATTGTCTATAGTGGGTAAACCGACTAATGATCCTTTTAGGACAGCATTTGAATAGAATAGAAAAAACTGTTATTCCATTGAATCACTTTTCCCAGTATGAATGTCTTTATTACAGGAAGGGAAGAGATCTTCCCTTCCTGAGCTACCCGATGCCTCCCACCAAAAGCCAGCCCGAACCCTTCCTCTACTCGCACTGAAAGGGGCAAAAAAAACCCCCAAACAGGGGTTGTCTGTAGATGAGAGGGTACTGGCTTGGGGTAAAAAATCCTTTTTGGGTTTTTTCCCAAAACTCGGTGGGGGAAAAAAGCAAATTGGGGGATTTGGGTTCAACCAAACGAAAGGGGGCTGGGGGGGCTTTTTCAGCCCCTTTCCCCTAAGGGCCTTGTCTTTATTACAGTCAGCAGAAAGAAAACATTGCAGATATCTAAATGTTTTATAAATGAATGGATTGACCTGGAAAAAACACATCAGTGCTAACCATTTTGTAACCAATTACAGCATCACAGTTTAAAATTTAGCCGAAAAATTTTGATGAATGAATATTTTTATATTTTGTATTTTTCTGATTTTTAAAAAATAAAAACGTTATAATAAAAACACAAACAGGGGGTCAAAAACTTGAGTAAAAATATAAGGGACGCTGGAGTTGGGATGTTTAAATTTATGGGATTATGGTCTCCTTTAATGAGCCCCGGTAAAAACATTCCCCGTTTACCCCAATAAAACTCATTATGTAAAAGGGAGCACAGCCACACACTGCCCTTTTACTTTTACTAAAAGGGAAATTTTTTCTAAGGCCCTTTAGCGTCAAATTTATAAAGTCCCTAAACAAAGGCCTGATTAGCCCGATGCCTGTATTTTGCTTTAGCAAATTTGGGAAAACCCGCTGAGTTTCCGCTGCCAGGGGATTACAGACAAGCCAGTTATATTGTCTTTTATATGTGTGCTGCTCCACTTTCCACTCTGTCCTCTGCTCTGATCCCCTTTCCCTTCCCAGAACGTACAGAAAAGATTACTGAGGGGAGGGCAAGTGTCAAGCTACAAGGGAGATATTAAGACTATATTAACGCCTTTCACTCCAGAACTCATTTTTTTCACATTGCAAAATGATATTCAGGAATAAATTGGTTCAGGCTGGTTTCACAAATAAAACATATCCAGAATTTGCCCTTTTTGGGATTTTTGGGAACTTAAACGCGATCACCAGTTCCCAAAAAAATATAGGGGGGTGTAAAAATTTCGGGGGGTATGAATGAAAGTGTTTATGCGGCCCAAAAATTTTTGGGGCATAACACTCAAAAAAGGCATATAAAGTGTTTGTGCACCAAAATTTTTAGGGGGGTTTCGCACCAAACCCCGGGGCATTAAAATGTGTAATTTCCCGGGGCACATTGCCCAAATTTGGGCCCTACGCCGTTCATAAAGGTAAAAAAACCCCGGAAAAAAATTTTTGCTAAAAAATGGGGAAGGGGGAATTAATAGATTTCGGCCATAGTATTTTTAGGAGAAAATGTTTTGCTTTTTTCTGCTGTGTTAATTTCAGCAAAAAAAACCCACAGCCCCGATTTTGCCCGAGGTCAATGGGGGTTATAAAAAAAAACTGAGGATATTTTTGGGGGTGATTTTT
>JAODAL010028546.1:0-53152 GCA_025379985.1 Phyllomedusa bahiana
TTTTTTTTAAAAAATTTTAAAAATTTTTTCAGTAGCCTAATTCAAAGCAAAGGTTAATTACAACTGTATCTCTTGTTGTTTTGGCGTAGAAAACACGCAATTGTAAAAACGCTACAAAGCTACTAGTTTTGCGGCTCAAATTCTTTGGCGCAATTTTCATCCAGGGTTAATTAAGCGTTGTTTTGCGGGTGGGGCGACAAAAATAAACCGTCTTTTTCAACGCCAAAATATATAAATTTTTCCTGTAGCCTAATTCACAAGAAAAGGGTTAATTAAAACTGTATCCCCTTGTTGTGTTGGCGTAGAAAACACGCAATTGTAAAAAGCACAAATCTCATAGTTTTGTGGGGCTCAATTCTTTGGCGCAATTTACATCCAGGGGTTAATTAAGCGTTGTTTTGCTGGTGTGCTGACAAAAATAACCGTCTTTTTAAACGCCAAAATATATAAATTTTTCCTTAGCCTAATTCACAAGCAAAGGCTAATTACAAAAGTATCGATTGTTGTGTGGCGTAGAAAACACGCAATTGTAACACCCTACAAAGCTACTAGTTTTGTGCGGCTAAATTTCTTTGGGCAATTTACATCCAGGGTTAATTAAGCGTTGTTTTTGCTGGTGTGCTGACAAAAATAAACCGTCTTTTTCACGCCAAAATATATACAATTTTCCTGACCCTTTAATTCATGTCCGAAGGTTAATTAAGCCTGTTGTGCTTTACATTAAGTAAAACACACATGTTTTTAAACGACACATACAAGTAAAATTTTCCTGGCCATTTGTGGGAGCGAAAATTTATATCCAAGGGTTACCCAAGCTTGTTACTGGGTTCATTTGGAGTCAAAAACAGGGTTTATATCATATACAGATATCATCATCAAACAGTGTCTGTACATTTTAGAACAAACAGTATGTCAGACAGAGAGGTGGCAGGCTCTGCCCCTGCGAGGGGCAGTGCACAAACATTCCTGGAACGGGCCCAGGTCGCAGCAAAAGCAAGGGACGTCGCAGCAGGGGTCACTCGTAGGCCACAACTGCCGCTGTCATCTAGGGGCCGGTGTTTGTTCGCAACCCAAGGGTTCTTGATTGGTTGACTAGGTCATCCTCTTCTCCCAAAGACATCTGACAACCCCAGCCAAGAGTCGGTGGGAACCTCAAAACACAACCATTAAGTTGGCATGGCCCGGAGCGGGTCAGCGCCCTCACCTGTCCTAAAGCCCGCCTCTGTCCCATCCGTTTCCCTCAGCCAGAGATCTACTATTTTGGTCTGGGCTCAGCGCCACTATATAGCGAGGATGAAAAATTTGAGGAGGGCAGTCAGCAGCTACTTGGCAGCGAAGAAATGGGGCCAATATCGCCTGCTTCTTGCAGTAGGCGGCAAAGTATAGATGTGGAGAGTGGCATGGGAGGTCATGTTGTGAGAGGTCAGCCTCGGCATACCAAGACCGGTGATGAGGACAGCAGTGACGATGAAACACAAATAGATGATGATGTAGCCGACCGCACTTGGGAGCCGGGTGAGGCAAGGGCTTCATCATCGTCAGGAGAAGAGGGCGTCAGCTTGCGCGTCAGGCAGCAGCGCAGCCAGCAAGTGGGTCGTGTGGCCGTGAGTCAGCAGGATAGCAGCAGTGTGAGGTCGGGAGCCAAGCGGCCACGGGGTAAAAAACCCGCTTCGCAGGTCCAAGAAAGTAGCAGCACAGGGGCTCAGCGAGGCAGCGGCGGCAGTAGTCACTCAGTGCGGAGCGTTGGCGGTAAAATCCGATACTCGGCGGTGTGGCAGTTCTTTGCTAAGACACCGGAGGAGCCGAATATGGGTATATGTAGAATCTGTGGGCAGAAAGTGAAGCGTGGCCAGGGAGCTAACGTTGGCACCACGGCCCTGCGTCAACACATGCAGCGTCACCATCCGGTGGCCTGGGAGAAACGTGGCTCAGATGTGGTGGTCCATCCTGCCGCCGCAGCAACAGCAGCAGCAGCAGCGCCCAGTGGCATGCATGCCATTGCAGCCAGTCAAGGCTCCACCACCTCTGCAGAAGGGAGCTGTTTCTCTTTGACATCATCTCCCGTCCAGATGCTCCTGCTCCTCGCTACTCATGGCGCCAGCAGTCGTTCAGCGAGGCGATTGCAAAGAGACAACAGTATGCGTCCAACCATCCTAAGGTGCAGCAGCTGACCGTGCTCCTGTCCAAGTTGTTGGTACTGCAGTCCCTCCCTTTCCAAATGGTGGACTCTGCACCGTTCAGAGAACTAATGGCTTGTGCCGAGCCGAGATGGAGAGTTCCAAGCCGTAATTTCTTTTCCAAAAAGGCAGTACCAGCACTTCATAAATATGTAGAACAGAAGGTGGGTCAGTCCTTGAGCTTATCGGTTTGTTTCAAGGTGCACGCGCAGTTTCCGGGACGTTCGGAGCTGTAACTAAGGTCAGGGCTCAGTACTATCCTTTACGGGCCCAACTGGGGAATGTGCTTCCAGCCCAGGCACACCAACAATTGGAAAGGAGAACGCCGGCTTTCTCCTCCACCGTTGGTCAAACTGCTGACACCTGGCCAATGTCCGCTCACTTCCTCCTCCACACACCACCATCTCAGGCATCCACATGTACTGCTCCATATTACCACATGTGTAGGGCACAGAGTGTCCGCAGTTCCAAACACTGGCCTTGCCTCGACGGCGAACTGAAGAGTCACACAGGGGAGGATCTGGCTCCGCGTCATGCAGCAAGAATCGAGTTGTGTGGCTTTCTCAGCGCCAACTGCAAATCGGAAACCATGGTGACGGTCACTGGTAGGAACTGGTGTCCGCGCCTGCACGAGGTGGGGTGGTCCATGCCCCTGCATGGCGCACGTGTTTCAATCTGGTTGTGTTAAAAGGTTCCTGAAGTCTGCCACAATCTTCAGAAATTTCTGAAAAATGGCCAGGAAACTGTGCATGCTACTTTTATCCATTCGTTACAACAGCCAGGATCAACCCTACTCGGAGTGCAGCGGCAGGAACGGCCTCCCCCAAACACACTTGATATGCGTGGTTTCCACCGCTGGAATTCCAGCCTGCACATGTTGGACCGACTGTATGAACAGAGAATGGCCAATTAACGGACTTTTTGATGATCCAGGCAGCAGAAGTACTCCCCTGTGTAACTTTGTTGTCAGCCAGTTGGAAGCTTCATTGAGTGAACCTGCCGTTTGTTGAGCCATTCGAGGACGGGGCAACGTTATTTTGTCAGTCGCCAGGACTACGGTGAATAACATCATTCCACTGCTTTCATGGTCCTGGAACAATGCTGAAAAATCTGTCCTGGAGGGGAATCATCTGGAGACGTGGCGACTACATTCGTGGCCACATGAGTCGGTGGGTACGGAATGGGAGGAGGAGGAGGAGGACATTGGAGCAGAGAGAATTTGGTTCTGGTGACATATGAGTGGAATTTCTCTACCCAAGGTGACAAGAGAAGAGGAGCAGGAGCAGCTGGAGGGGAGTGGATGGAGATGAGGAAGGACGAGGCAGATGACCCCCAAGCGCGCGTGGGCAGTATACAGTGGAAATGAGACAGGAGCCCCTCGGAGTCACTTGTACAGATGGCCCGCAGCATCAGCATGCTCTATTTTCCTGGTAGTGACAGCCGAATAGTCAGCATCCGGCAGAGGATGACTTCTGGCTCTCCACCCTATTGGACCCTCGCTACGGTCCAAAAATGGGAGCTTTTTCCCAGCTATTGAGAGGGAAAGACAAACTCAAATACTATAGGAAATCCTCCCGTAATCAGTTGGATGCTGCCTATGTGCGGCATCGTCCATCTTGACAGGTCTGTACCCCGGGGGGTTCCTTAGCGTCTCACCTAATACTGCCGCGCTGATGGGGGAAGGTGGGGGGGAGCAGTACCAAGCTCCATCAGTAGTTAACCTAAGTCTGGCCCGGTGTCAAATGCATGAGCAGCTTCCTTACTCGCCTTGTGCGGAGGGCAGCGCAAGACCAAGCAGCAGGACCTGGAAGCAGTCCCTGAACCAACAGGTTGTTGGCCTACTTGGACAGCACATCTGCCACCCCCTCACGTTACGAAGATCGGCTGGAACTACTGGGCAGCCAAACTGGATGTGTGGCCGCAACTTGCCGAGTTGCAGTGGAGAGCTGTCTGCCCGGGCCAGTTGTCTGGCATCCAGAGCGGGTGTTCAGTGCGCGGGGGGCCATCGTTACCCCAAGGTGAACCCGCCTGGTCCACGGGGTAGCAATAGTGGAACGACTGACCTTTGTCATGATTGGAATCAGGCAGTGGATTGGCCAGGGATTCCACACACCAATGCCTATAGTTGTCAGTCTGGGCTCAAACTACCTGCCCTCAGCCACTATTCTTGATGTCGCCACCCACCTGATGCACAACATCTAGCTGACAGTTTCTCCATCTTCCTACCACCATCTTTACAGGACTGGTATTGCCACCACCTCAAAACACTCTGTCATGTGTGACAACTCACTCTATGACCTCATGTGATGGCTGGTGTTGCTGTTTCCGTGACATCCACACTGTGGTCATTGTGCCCAACTGCCTGATTCTCATGGCTGCTGCTGTCGTGACCTCCACACTGTATATTGTGCCACCTCTGTGGCCTAATACTGTTTTGCGCCCTCAAGAATGTCATTGTGCCACTGCCTGACCTCATACTGCTGCCGCGTGACCTCCACAACTCTGTGTGATTATGTGCCACTCTGTGGCCTAATTATCTGTTTGGACACCTCCAGAAATGTCATTGTGACAACTGCCTGATCTCATATGTGCTTTCGTGACCTCCACACTGTTTCATTGTGCACTCTGTGGCCTAATACTGTTTTGCCGCCCCAGAATGTCCATTGGTGCCACTGCCTGATCTCATGCCTGCTGCTGTCGTGACCTCCACACTGTGGTGATATGCCATTTCTGTGGATTCCTCTGTTTTGCCACCTCCAGGAATGTCATTGGTTTGCCATGCATGACCTCATTCTGCTGATGCCGGTGACCTCCGCCTCTCGTCATTGTGCCACTCTGTGGCTTCCTGCGTGTTTTGCAACCTCAGAAATGTCATTGTGCCACTGCCTCGAACTCATTGGCTGCTGTGGCTGCGCCCGGTCACCTCCACATTGTACTAATGTTGCCACCTGAGCTCTTTTCCCCCAGCTTGTTTTTTCCAGCTTTAGCTGGCATGACTTATTCAGGCTACATTCCCGCTTGAGTTTTCGTTTTTTGGTTCAGTTTTGCCCTCTTAAGTGGCCCAGGGAATTTTATAGTGAAGCGATTATAAGAGCGGCGGCAGTCATCTGCGTTGACATACCTAAAACACAAACATCTGTATGAAGACCAAACAAGTCCGTTGCATATTTTAAGTATGCACAACGCTTCTACAGCACCCTGCAGGCTCTGTGCAGTCTGGAAATAGCTGCTTTTTAACGCGATTCGTGCTGAAGTAATTCGGAACGAAACGAATTTTGTCGGAAAATTCGGCGAAGTGACCGAATCTAATTTTCTCTAAATATAGATCAAGTAGGCGCACTGGAACCCCAATCTGAGTCTGACAGAGGCAGAGGTAAAACATGCAATGGGGTTCCAGTGCTTCCACTTGGTCTGTATTCAGCTGTGCCTCTCTTTTTTTATTGCATGTGGATATGGTTACCTATTTGTACGATATTTTGTTTATTTACTGCCCTGTTTAGGTTATTTATTCAGTATTTATACTACCGTTCAAAAGATTGGGGTCACTTAGTAAGCACAGTTTTTTTCAATGAAGCTAACATTAAATGAATCAGAAATCCACTCTATACATTGTTAGTCTGGTAAATGACTATTCTAGCTGCAAACGTCTGGCTGTTAATGCAATATCTACATAGGTTTATAGAGACCCATTTCCAACAACCATCATTCCAGTGTTCTAATGGTACATTGTGTTTGCTAACTGTGTAAGAAGGCTATTGGATATTTTGAACACCCTTGAAAACTCTTGTACAAGTATGTTGGCACAGCTGAAAACAGTTTTGCTGATTAGAGAAGCTATAAAACTGACCTTCCTTTGAGCTAGTTGAGAATCTGTAACATTACATTTGTTGGTTCGATTAAACTCTCAAAATGGCCAGAAAAAGAGAACTTTCATGTGAAACTCAATAGTCTATTCTTGTGCTGAGAGATAAAGGCTATTCCATGCGAGAAATTGCCAAGAAACTGAAGATTTTCTACAACGGTGTGTACTACTCCCTTCAGAGAAGAGCACAAACAGGCCATAACCAGAGTAGAAAGAGAAGTCGGAGGTCCCGCTGCACAACTGAACAACAAGATAAGTACATTAAAGTCTCTAGTTTGAGAAATCGACGCCTCACAGGTCCTCAACTGGCAGCTTCATTAAATAGTTCCCACAAAACGCCAGTGTCAACGTCTATAGTGAAGAGGCAACTCCGGGATGCTGGCCTTCAGGGCAGAGTGGCAAAGAAAAAGCCATATCTAAGACTAGCCAAAAAAGGAAAAGATTAATATGGGCTAAATAACACAGACATTGGACAGAGGAAGATCGAAAAAAAGTGTTATGGGCGAATCAAAGTTTGAGGTGTTTGGATCACACAGAAGAACATTTGTGAGATGCAGAACAACTGAAAAGATGCTGGAAGAGTGCCTGATGCCATCTGAGAAGCATGGTGGAGGTCATGTGGTGGTCTGGGGTTCCTTTGGTGCTGGTAAAGTTGGAGATTTGTACAAGGTAAAGGGATTTTGAATAAGGAAGGCTATCGCTCCATTTTGCAACGCCATGCCATACCCTGTGGGGGGGAGCTTGATTGGAGCCAATTTCAACCTGCAACAGGACAATTGACCCCAAGCACACCTCCAAATTATGCAAGAACTATTTAGGGAAGAAGCAGGTAGCTGGTATTCTATCTGTAATGGGGTGGTCAGCGCAGTCACCAGATCTCAACCCCATTGAACTGTTGTGGGAGCAGCTTGACCGTATGGTACGCAAAAAGTGCCCATCAAGCCAATCCAACTTGTAGGAGGGGCTTCTGGAAGCATGGATTGAAATTTCTCCAGATTACCTCAGCAAATTTTCAGCTAGAATTCCTAAGGTCTGCAATGCTGGAATTGCTGCAAATGGAGCATTCTCAGACGAAAGCAAAGTTTGAAGTAGAAAATTAATATTTCAAATAAAAATCATTATTTCTAACCTTGTCAATGTCTGGACAAGATTTCTATTCATTTTTCAACTCATTTGATAAATAAAAGTATGAGTTTTAAGAGAAAACACAAAATTGTCTTGGTGACCCCAAACTTTTGAACAGTAGTGTATTATGCTACATCTGATTTCATTTTGAAACTATTATGATCATGTATACAGCTTTATAATTGTCTGTAGGGGCTATGTAACACAATATCCTTTATTTGTTACATATTATTTTTTATTTTAACTTTTAACTTTTTTTTCAATACAGTATTCTATTGATTCTTACTATATGGTAGGTGCTTGGTGTTTTGGTATTGATTATATTTTACATGTACATCCCACTATTTATTTGTCCTTTTGCTGTTGGCATTATATTATAGAGCAGAGAAAGGTGGTCAGCAGTCTAGGAAACCTTCTGTAAATAAGCAGGAGATAAGAACTGCTCTAAGCTTAAAAGGAAGCAAAATCAAAACAACAATGTATTTGGTAACCATCTATTTGCACCTCTGCCTACTTGTGTAGAGATGATTTTTCATGATTTTTAGTAGCAGCAGTGAATGAGTGAAAAGAGTCCAAGGACCAGTACAGTTCCTAGAGATAAATATATATATTAAGGCCATATCCCCACGGCACCGGTTTGCGGCTGGTTTTTCAGACAGTTTGCAGTTTTGCAAACTGTCTGAAAAACCAGCCGCAAACTTTTACAAGGCCACTATGGAAAACCCGTGCAGCAGTCCCCACTGCATGGGTTTTCTGTCCGGCGATTTTTCAAACCGCTGGCGGCCCGAATAGCATTGTGCTTGTCCATTCTTCTGTCCGGTTTTCAGATGGAATCTGAACAGGTGTGTCACGGCTGGTCCCGCGCCCCGCAGTTCGGGTTGCGGGCTCCCTCGCTCCCTCATGAGTACAAACTTACCTGGCCACGCTCCAGTCTCCTCTCACTCCTCGGCCGTCTGCTGTGTGCGCTACCGCCCTCTAATGCGCGTGCTCTGCAGCTCTCAGAGATTTAAAGGGACTGCGCTAATTGCTAATTGGCTAATTGCCGGTCGCTGACCCTATATAACGGTACCCCCTCCCCCCACCCCGCCGACTTGTCCTTGCCAGATCTATGTGTGCTCAGTGCCGTAGGGAAAGCGTTCCAAGTGTGTTCCTGACCTATCCGGGTTTCCGACCTCCTGCTATGTTCTCTGACCACGAACCTCTGCCGCCTGTCCTGACCTTATTGCCTGTCCACGACTATGTCTACATCTCACGATTTGGTACCATGCTCGTCCTTGGCTGCCACTGCAAGCAAGTCATGCCAGTGGAAGCGACCTGGGAGTTTCCCGCCGCAGCAAGTCCATCCCGCTTTGCGGCGGGCTCTGGTGAAAACCGGGTGCTACTTAGATTCCGCTCCCTGGTGCGGCTTACGCCATTGCTTGTGGTGGTCCAGACGATCCACTACCACCTGTCATAACAGTTAGATCCGGCCATGGATCCCGTCAAGGTACCTCTGCCCAGTGTCGCGGACCTATCTCCCATAGTCGCTCAGCAGTTGCAGCAGATTGTGCAACAGGCCGAACAGCTCACTCAGCTCACCGCTATGATGAAGCAGCTCCTCGCCATCCAGCAGCAGTTGCAACCTCCGCCCTTGGCGGCCTCGCCTCCAACTGTCTCGTCAGCGACCGTAGGTCCCAAACTTAGGTTGTCGTTACCATCCAAGTTCGACGGGGACCCGAAACTCTGCAGGGGATTCATCACCCAGTGCTCCATGCACATCGAGCTGATGGCCGACCAATTTTCGACTGAGCGTTCTAAGGTGGTGTTTGTCGTTAGCCTCCTCTCCGGTAAGGCCCTGGCTTGGGCTATAATCTACTTGTATATATGTGCAGGGGGGGCCTATTATCTACTTGTATATATGTGCAGGGGGGGCCTATTATCTACTTGTATATATGTGCAGGGGGCCTATTATATACGTGTATATATGTGCAGGGGGCCTGTTATCTACTTGTATATATGTGCGGGGGCCTATTATCTACTTGTATACAGGTGCAGCGGGGGCCTATTATCTACTTGTATATATGTGCAGGCTGGCCTATTATCTACTTGTATATCTGTGCCGGGGCGGCCTATTATCTACTGGTATATATGTGCAGGGGGGGCTTATTATCTACTTGTATATATGTGCAGGGGGGGCCTATTATCTACTTGTATATATGTGCAGGGGGCCTATTATCTACTTGTATATATTGTAACGACTTGCTCTCGTCGGGACGCCCTCCTGGGCCGTCCTGGGGGTACTTAGCTCCGGATCGCCGTCTCTTGTAGAAGGTATTGGCACACCGACAAAGGTTCTGGTTTAAACTGGCCTCAACCAGCTTTATTGAGGCACCGTATACAGAATACAAACAACAAAACATAAATAAAATCCTCGGCCGTCTAACCACTGACTACACATTCAATGTGTCCCTCACTAATGTGGCCTATGCCTACCGCACAGCACCACATACCACAGTATTCCACTGTATAATAGGCTTTCCTCAAGCCTCCGGGGGCCAGAGCTCTCTCCCAGCTCTGCTGCTCCAAACCTTCAGGTAGCAACCACGCCCCCTGATCTCCTGTAGTAGGAGACCTTTAATAGGTGCTCCAGATGCACCCAATACCTGGGCTGGAACCAGAAGACCTGGAACGTGGGAACAACCACCCACCCATCTGCAGTTGTTCCGGGAAGGCCAGCCCTTAATGGCTGAACATTAGCCGTGCTAGGTATAAGGGTCAGCACCCTAATGCTGCTGACCGACAATACCTGGCTTCCCCCACCGAGACCAGGCTCTCGGTGGCACGTACGCTACCTAGTGGCAGAACCATGCGACCACCTAAGGTCGCTTCGTGACATATCCCCGCCTTTGATAAAGGCCGTAGGACTTCATCACCCTGCATAACCCTTCCTCCGGGGTCAAAGCTCCTACTTTGGGGTAACATCTTCCCTATATCCTCAGGGGCAGAGACAACATTTTTCACGTACAACTCAGCTGTGGGCTCATAGCACGCATTCATCCTACAATCGGCGACTGACCGGTCATAGCCACTTTCTATAGATGGTACCACGCATATGTGCTCTGCCACCTTGAAGTCCTCCCCTTCAGTCCGCATGCTGACATTCATAGGGCTACTATTGACAACTACAATATCAGTGCTATCATACCTACTAACCTTCTTCCTCACACAAACGGCCTTAGCATTGCGCCCACTGGGCAGTGTCTTCCCTATTTTGGGTCTCACAAAAGACCCCTGTTTGGACCCAGCCACCACACTATCTTCATCAGAAGCTGTAATGACAGCAGACTTCTCAGAGTTGCTATCCACTATGGCCGCTTGGGGCGCACCTGAGCCCAAACCTGCCACTTTGTCTGCAGGACTATGAGGAACCCAAAACTTGTCTTCAACACAAGTCCGCGGGCCCTCACTGACCATCCCATGCTCCTTAGGGTCAGCTACATTCCCTAATTTCTTGGGACCCTGGAGCTCCGCCTCTAGGTTACTAGCTGACATCTGGCCTTTCTTAGTGACCACCTTAGTGGTGATAACTTCCTTTGGACTAGGATCCACTGTGGCCCCCATAATATGCATGCTAGTAAGTGCAGGGTTCCCACTGCCAACATTACCTGGCATTTCACTAGTGCCAGAGGACACATTCCCCTGTTCACACCTCTCATTGGCTCTTTCTAGCAGCGGATCCTCTGCAGCAACGTGTGGAGATGTTTCTTTCACATCTCCTGTAACAATCGCTAGGGGAAAACTCTCAGTATCCCTGCTAGTTATATCCTGGGCACTGCTGAGAACCTCTGCATATAGGAAACCCTTGCTGTTTACCTCAGCTCTGTTACTGGGGATTTCCTTACCATCTGGGGGTTCCAACAAACTGACCTGCCCCTCACTAGCGCCTGAGCAACCCCTCTTTGCGGGCTGTAGCAGCTCACTTTTTGCATCACTACCATTGCTACAGTCCTTGTGACTACTGCAGTAGAAGCTACTGAAAATACAGCAATCCTTGGAGCACATGCACTCAGCTGCACTACAGATCCCAGCATGACCATTCTCTTCATTCCCTGCAGTGTCACAATCTGGATTTCTATCACAGATCCACTTCTCTGTAATACCCTGCTCAGGGCTGCACATAAATTCTGCCTTGGCACACGTTTTCGTTGCACAAGTTTTTTCATCATTCCCATCTGCATAATCAGCATTATCATAACACTGAAGCACTGACACATTGCCGTGTCCATTCCCACACTGAAATAGAGACTCTTCACAGAGTGGTTTTTCCCCATGGTCAATAACCAGTACATTCACACTCCTAGTCTCCACATACATGGTAGCAGAGCCCTCATATTCAAGGTTTGCCTTCTCCTTTCCAGGCAACACACTGGCCGTGTTCACACCAGGCAACTCAATCACCTTTTCCCCACCAGCAGAGCGCCCCTGATTGCTACTGGCAACCACATCAGCTCTGCAGGGAACTGTTTTGACCGCACCAGTCTCAGGATTGCTATCAACCCCCAGACATACCGCACCTGCACACAATGTGCTATTACCAGCCATAACCACTAGGGACAGACCTGCAACTTGCACGTTACCCTCCTGTACACACAGTGCGCTGGGGTCATTGGCAGACACACTCACCAACTGGACTGCAGACACTTCACCCACAGCTTCAGGGCACGCACATTCATACGTTTCCACAACAAGAGGGGCAGAGGACACCTTGTTGCTAGGGCAACGACACCAGCTCCACTTACGCCAGTAGTTGCTTATTCACACAGTGCAGTAGCTGGAGCTAGCTTTGTGATGCAGCTAACCTCTCCCTGCACAGACTGTGTGACATCGCTACTCATTACCAATACATTTCCCACAGGTAACGCAGCATGGGGGAAACTGAGTTCATAGTTCAGAGTCCTGCTGCTCTCAGCACTCTTTACCTGCTCAGGCATCATGTCTGGGCCTCTGCATGGTCCACCCTGGTTGTCACACAATCCATGCCTGGCAGTCCCCACACAGGTGTCACCCGCAATACACCCCACTGGAGCAGTCTTACCGGGTCCATGATGGGTCTGCACACTGGGTATGGCCTCTGGGAGCAGTCTGGACTTCTCCTGCTGACTGTCCATGTCAGCCATGGGTGGGGCTCCATTCACCTTGAGCTTCAGGGCTTGCAGCTGCGACCTCTCCGGCCTCCTCCTGAGAGGGCAGCCAGGAGCACATCTCTCCACTTCGTGGCATCTCCAACATGGCTCCCTCTGCTGGGCGGTGGTAGCAGGCTCCTGCAGGTGGTTGTCCGTGGCAACGGCAGCATGCAGGTCCCGCAGTGATGCAGTCTCTCCAGACATGGACCTCTTCTTTGCTGGACGGCTAGACCTCCTGGCCACAGAACATCAGCTCCGGCACCTGTCGACCTGTAGGCATCCATTACACCAGTCAGGTTGGTTACCTTTGGCAGCCGTCTTTTCTATCTTTGGCTCCGCACCTCCAAACCCCAAGGCAGCTTGGTTTGCAGTGAGTCCACTTTCCTCATACCGGGGAATAGTATTGAGAAGTGCCTTTATCGCCTCTTGGTCCGCTTTAAACTGTGCCTGTAGCTTCTCAGTGTCCTCTCGTTGTTTAGCCACTTGCTGGGCCCACAGTTTACTTTTCTCCTGCTGCTGGGCATTTGACTGCACCAACTGGGCAAGCAGCTCCTCCATTGCAAACAGATTTTTCCCAGGCAGCAGCAACAGTCTCTTTTCTGGGGTGCGTTCCCTGTCTCTACAGAGACCGTTTCCTGCTCTAACGAGGCAGTCTCTGGCTCGCACAAGACTAGAATCCGACAGTCCTATGCCAACAGCAGCAGTCCTATGCAAACTGCCTTTTTTTTTTTTTTTTCTTTTGCACCGCTTGATGCACACATCTGTTAGTGCCAATTATGCCCTTTGCATGCCTCCACCATGTGTAACGACTTGCTCTCGTCGGGACGCCCTCCTGGGCCGTCCTGGGGATACTTAGCTCCGGATCGCCGTCTCTTGTAGAAGGTATTGACACACCGACAAAGGCTTCTGGTTTAAACTGGCCTCAACCAGCTTTATTGAGGCACCGTATACAGAACACAAACAACAAAACATAAATAAAATCCTCGGCCGTCTAGCCACTGACTACACATTCAATGTGTCACTCACTAATGTGGCCTATGCCTACCGCACAGCAACACATACCACAGTATTCCACTGTATAATAGGCTTTCCTCAAGCCTCCGGGGGCCAGAGCTCTCTCCCAGCTCTGCTGCTCCAAACCTTCAGGTAGCAACCACGCCCCCTGATCTCCTGTAGTAGGAGACCTTTAATAGGTGCTCCAGATGCACCCAATACCTGGGCTGGAACCAGAAGACCTGGAAAGTGGGAACAACCACCCACCCATCTGCAGTTGTGCCGGGACAGCCAGCCCTTCATGGCTGAACCTTAGCCGTGCTAGGTATAAGGGTCAGCACCCTAATGCTGCTGACCGACAATACCTGGCTTCCCCCACCGAGACCAGGCTCTCGGTGGCACGTACGCCACCTAGTGGCAGAACCATGCGACCACCTAAGGTCGCTCCGTGACAATATGTGCAGGGGGGGGCCTATTATCTACTTGTATATATGTGCAGGGGGCCTATTATCTACTTGTATATATGTGCAGGGGGCCTATTATCTACTTGTATATATGTGCAGGGGGGCCTATTATCTACTTGTATATATGTGCAGGGGGGCCTATTATCTACTTTTATATGTGCAGGGGGGCTATTATCTACTTTTATATGTGCAGGGGGCTATTATCTACTTATATACGTGCAGGGAGGAGCTATAATCTATATATACACGTGCTGTGGGGCCTATAAGCTATCTATATACCTGCTGGGGGAATCTATAAGCTATCTATATACCTGCTGGGGGACATATAACCTACCCATGTGTGCTGGGGGACCTAAACCTGCCTATATACCTGCTGGGGGATCCGTAACCTGCCCATATACCTGCTGGGGGATCCGTAACCTGCCCATATACCTGCTGGGGGATCCGTAACTTGCCCATATACCTGCTGGGGGATCCGTAACCTGCCCATATACCTGCTGGGGGATCCGTAACCTGCCCATATACCTGCTGGGGGATCCATAAACTGCCCATATACCTGCTGGGGGATCCGTAACCTGCCCATATACCTGCTGGGGGATCCGTAACCTGCCCATATACCTGCTGGGGGATCCATAACCTGCCCATATACCTGCTGGGGGATCCGTAACCTGCCCATATACCTGCTGGGGGATCCGTAACCTGCCCATATACCTGCTGGGGGACATGTAAACTACACACCTACCGGGAGACATATAAAGTATATAACCACCTACTGGGGGACATATAACTTACTGGGGGACCCTATTACCTTCACTGGGGGACACATAATTTACTGCGTTGTGAAGTCGCTAATAGTCGTTAAGCCGGTTGTTAAGGCCTCAAGACAAGTCAGTTGATAAGAGTTAGCAATCGACTCCGCGGACTCCAGTCGGTTGTTAAGCCAGTTGTTAAGGCCTCAAGTCGATTGATAAGACCTTAGCAATCGACTTCGGGGACTACTGAGATGTCTCCGTAATAACCACTTGACGCCAAACTGGAAAAATGTCTATTTCATCAAACAAGTCTACCGTTCCCGGGCTACATCGTCTCAGATAAAGGCCTGCGTATGGATCCAGTTAAGTTGTCGGCCGTTCTATAGTGGCCTTGGCCTGTCGGCCTTCGGGCTATTCAGCACTTCCTGGGCTTTGCTAATTATTATAGGTAATTTATTCCCCATTTTCCCACGCTGGTAACACCGATTGTGGCGCCGACAAAGAAAAACGGCAATCCCAGACTCTGGTCTCCGGCGGCCGAAAAAGCGTTCACGGAACTAAAGTCTGCCTTTGCTTCTACTCCGGTTCTGTCTCGCCCAGATCCGGAGGAGCCTTTCTCGTTGGAAGTGGATGCCTCGTCCGTGGGGGCAGGGGCGGTCCTCTTGCAAAAAGGACCTAGGGGCAAGTCCCTCAACTGCAGATTCTTTTCCAAGATGTTCTCACCGGCAGAGAAGAATTACGATATCGGGAATCGTGAATGATTGGCCATCAAGCTGGCACAGGAGGAGTGGCGCCATCTCCTAGAGGGGGCTCATCACCCCATCGATGTATACACAGACCACAAGAACCTCCAGTATCTTCAGTAATAGAAATTGAAGGTTATGCACACCATAGGATTAATATAGGGAAGTGGGTGCTATAACGTGGAAATATACGTATATAGTCAAATTAGAAACACGGACAACACCAAATTGATGCAAATATAACAGGGATTTTTATTCACACTGAGCAGAAGAACGTATTGAAAAATCATCCAAAATACTGTAGACATACTCAACAAGTGCTCATATATACAAGTGGCAGTAGTAAGCCAAAGAAATTGTGGATGTTAATATGGACGACGTTTCGGCGAATGCCTTTATCAAGAACATCTGTATTGGAAAAACATATAACGATAAGTATGTTGACTAAACAAATAACAAAAAGTAAAAGACGAAAGGATAAAAGAGACATTGTATACATAATGTAAATATATATAATATAATAAAAGTAGGTAAGTACATTGTCAAGGTGAATACAAGGAATACAGAAAACATGCTGTTAAAAAGATATACAAATATCAGTAAGTGTAGTCTTACCCAATATAGGAGATAGGATCTTAAAGTGTATATATAAAAAGGGAAAAAATCCATATGGACTTAAGGAGAAAATAACAATGATTAATAATTTTGTATATCTATAAATATAATAAAAGGGGGAAGACATAAGATACTACCCCGGATGAGGGAACCCCACACGGATAATAAACACAGGTAAACTGGTAGAAAAAGAAAAATAAAACCAGTTAAAATAAAAAGAAACAATATTTAAAGGCTGGGGGGAATTACGCTAAAAAGGGTCCTTTGGGGTAAGGGGGGAGGAGGACAAGACTCGTGTGCGGAAATTGCGGCAAATGCTCGGGGTGCGGCTCCAAAACCCACCGGCCTTCGCAAAAGGGGCCGCCATCGCAATGCTCGGAGGGGGCCCGGGATTTAAAAGAAGACATACGGTGCTGGGGCCCCTTTAAATTTTTAAAAAAGTGGAGAAGAAAGCTGCTCTAAAAAGGGGAACTAAAAGAACGGGGCAAAAGGGGGTGAATTGGGAAAAGCATTTTAAACCCCTGGGATAGAAGGCAGGGGGAACTATAAAAAAAAATAAAAGTATAAAGAGACATATTGGTACTGGGGAAAAGAAAAGATTTGCAAGTGGCAGAGAAAAAAATTGCTTAAAATGAAAAAGGGAAGAAAGAATAAAAATAAAAAATTAAACGGGTATGGGAATATGTTAGAAAATTTGACAATACTGATTACGGGTTACACTATGAAAGAAAAGTAACTAAAAAATGATACATCATTTGATCTGTAAAAAAAAACAAGAAAAATGAATACATAAAAATGATTTTGACATCTTAAAAAAAGGGCATAGCAATACAGATATTATCAACCCAAGGGGAATCACATTTATAAAATCAATCTATTCTCATTCTTTCATTATTAAGGGGTGCTGGGTATGGATCCAAAAGCGTTCGCGTTTACAGAGAGTACGAACTTGCCACCCGCGGAACTGAATTTTTTTCATACCTAATCTAAATTTGGGGGGGGTGTGGTTACATTTCCAAAATGACATCGGGGAGTGGTTTCTTTACACTTTTGGGTCGATTTATTTTAGGAGCTTTTTTTTCACGGGCTGTGTTTTGACCCCATAGCCCAAAAAACAGGGGGATTTCAGGGGGAAAAAATTTTCAAATTAATACATGTAAATTGTCCTTTTTATATTTTCTGTCCTTAGGGGGGTGTTGAAAAGAACCCCTTTTCACAGAGGAACTTGTGGGCCCCTCCAGTACATCAACTTCAACACTTTTCTAAATTTCCCATATCCACTTTAAATTTTTTATTTCTTATCTTTCATTCCCCATTCATTTAACAATTTTTTCTCTCCCTTTCTTATCTTTTCTTTTTCCCAACCCAATTTTTTTCTTATACTTATATTTTTTCCTATACTGTTCCCCTTTCCTTCATCCCTATTTCATGGCCTTATTTTCCACATTCACCCCTTCTTCCCTGTTCCTTTTAATTCCTCTTATAGAGCACTTTTTTCACCCTTTTTCACATTTCAGGCGCCCAACACCTTAGTTTCTTTAACCCCGTGCCTCTCGAGCATTCGCATGCCACCTTCTGCCATGCGCGGGGCCTATTTTTCCCGGCCTCGCACCGGAGCATTTCCGGCAAACCTTCCTGCACTACGGACCCCTTGCCATCCTCCCGTTCCCAAACCTTTTTTAACGTAATTCCCCACACCTTCTAATCTTTTTCATTTCTATTTCTAAGGATTTATTTACTTTTTTCGCCAGCATTCTATCATTTGGACTATTTCCTTGGAGGTCTCCCTATACCGGGGGGGTTTAATCTCAGTTCCCCTCTATATCTATACTTATAGATATCAATATATTTAAACTTAGTTCATTTTTTCCTTTTAGTCCATACGGGTTTCATCCCCTTCTTTTATATCACTTTAAATCCCTTTTCCCATATTTGGGGAAGACTACCTTATGATTTGTATAAACTTTTTAAAAGCTGTTTTCTGTATTCCTTGTATTTCCCCTTTCAATGTACTTACCTACTTTATTAATTTATATAATTACATTTTATACACGTCTCTTTTTCCCTTTTGCTTTTACTTTTTTTTTTTTGTTTGTCAACATACTTTCTTTTGTTTTTTCCAAAACAATGTTTTTATAAAGGGATGCCGAAACGGCGTCCATTTAACATCCCCAATTTCTTTTGGGTTACACTGCCACTTTATATATGACCTTGTTGATATTTTTTTATTTTGGATGATTTTTCAAAAAACTTCTTCTCTCATGTAATAAAAACCCTGTATTTTTGCATCAATTTTAGTCCGTGGTTTCTATTGGCCTCCATATTTTAACGCGCAACGCTTAAACCCCGGCAAACTAGATGGTCCTTTCTTTTCTCGCTATGATTTTTGTTCACTTTCGCCCACATACAAAAAACATCAAGGCCGTGCCTTTCCTTGCCTCAATACTATCGGAGAAAACCAGGTCCAAGAAATAATACCCCAAATTTTTATCCCCCGCCCCCCCTGGGGTTTCCCCATTGCCCCCGGGGAAAACATCTCGCCCGCCCCGGAAAGAATCCTCAAATGGGCCATTGTTCCGAAGGGAGGCATCCGGGGGGAGAAACTTTTCCGTTAATCTCCCTTTTCTATTGGGGGGCCCGAAATCCTGCCAAGACCCAAAAATTTTTTTGAAGCCCCGTTTATTCCCCAAAATCTCTGCGGCAACCCGCCCGGGTTTACTTCGCCCCGATCCGATTTCCATGTCTCAAATATCAGGACTTCCACCGATCTTCCCCCTTCTGGGGTAAAACTGCTTTGGGCACGGCCCCTTTTTTAAATGGCCCATTTCGTTCTGTTGCCTGGTCTGCCCACGGCCACAGCTCGCCAAATTCTTCTTTGAGATATTTTTGCCTACACGGCCCCCAAACACATAGTCTCCAAGGCCAGGTGGAGAGAATTAACCAGGTCCTTTTGGGACGTTTTAGCCACTTTTTTTCGGGCCCACAAGCGATTGGGGAAGTTTATTACCCCTTTGGGGGGAATTTTCATACAATTTATTGGACTCTGAGTGACTGGCTCTCGCCTTTATGTGGTCTATGGGCTACATCCCGCCCCCCCTCCCCCGCCCACATTTCCGGGGGCCCGGGTAGATTCCCTAGTGGGATATAAAACCCTTTTGGGAAAGATCCCCCGCAGTCCCTGCAGCTGCTATTGTTCGCATGAAGAATCGATGGCAAAAAGAGAAGAATTCCACCGCCTTCGTTCCCGGAATAAAGGTGGTGTCCCCAAAGTAAACCGCTCAAGATTCCCCCTACAAGCTGGGTCCCCGCTTCTTAGGGCCCTTCGAGGTCTTGGTGAATTAAAACCCGTGGCCTATAAACTCCGGCTCCCTTTGCTAGGAATCAGAATTTTTCCTTCTCCCCATTGAAACTGTGGTCCTTAATCGTTTCTCGGAAAGTCCCCCCTCCCCCCCGAAAGGGGGGCCTCCAATGTGTTCAAGGGATTTGGCCCTGAAAAAATATTAGAGGGGGCGCATTTTTTTATCAAAAAGGGAAGGATTTGGGCCGGAGGAGAGATCTGGGAGCCCGGGGGACAACTCTTGGGCCGTGATTAGTACAAAGATTTCTTCGTTCCAGAAAGAGGGGGAGGCTTAAGGGGGGTGTACTGTCATGGCTGGTCCCGCGCCCCGCAGGTCGGGTTGCAAGCGCAGCCATAGCTCCCTGGTCTCCACTGCTTCGAGGACGAGTGGCGTCGTGGTCCGCATGTCGGGCCGCGGGCTCACTCGCTGCCCCGTGAGTACAAACTTACCCGGCCACGCGCCAGTCTCCTCTCATTCCTCGGCCGGCTGCTGTGCGCGCTACCGCCCTCTAGGGTGCACGGCAGCTCTCAGAGATTTAAAGGGACAGCGCACTGGTAATTGGCTAATTGCCGGCTGCTGACCCTATATAACGGTACCGCCCCTTTGCCAGATCTATGTGTGCCCAGTGCCATAGAAAAAGCGTTCCAAGTGTGTTCCTGACCTATCTGTGTTTCCGACCTCCTGCTATGTCCTCTGACCACGAACCTCTGCCGCCTGTCCTGACCTCCTGCCTGTCCACGACTACGTCTACATCTCCCGATTCGTTACCACGCTCGCACTTGGCTGCCACTGCAAGCAAGTCATGCCAGTGGAAGCGACCTGGTAGTTTCCCGCAGCAAGTCCATCCCGCTTTGCGGCGGGCTCTGGTGAAAACCGGGTGCTACTTAGATTCCGCTCCCTGGTGTGGCTTATGCCATCGCTTGCAGTGGTCCAGAGGATCCACTACCACCTGTTGTAACAAGGTGAATGTGAAGGGGGAGGGCTTTTCTCCGCTAATCCGCTAATTCGCGATTAGCGGAGAAAAGCCGTCCCCCGATGGCTGTGTGCACGGCACAAAGACCCGGACACATACTGGTCGGATAAACCGACTGTATTTGTCCTGTTTCGTGGGGATGCGTCCTAATACTGCCACTGCTCCATAGTCCAGGGAATGACAGGGAAGATGCCATATTGTGTTATGTATTTAGTGTTAATATCCTGCTTTATTATGGATTCCAGCAACACAAATGAACTTTCATCTATTATTAAATCTCTGTCTTGGCGGCAAAATCAAAAAGTGAGTTGCAGAAACTAGGAAGCGTTCTCCACTGTGGAGAATGAAAACTTAAAATAGTTCAGTCTTTCAAAGTTTCATCTATGTTTCTGGCCTGGCTATGTTTTATATTGTACAATATTTCATCTACAGACACAGACTGTCTGACATGTTGACATTTTACTGAGTCAGGAGGAATTTTGTCTTCATACTCATAGAGTCAGATGTGATTTTATTGAACATAATCACTTTCAAAAATGGAAGAATCATAAATAACCTCTTGATAAGAAAATGTTCCACTGGGAAAAGTTATTTGCATATTTACCAAAGATTTGTCTGGCTATGTGCGGTGGTGTCAACATCACAAAGGTTTTTTCATGTAATACAAAAATGTTTTTATGTCTTGGAGCATAATTTTACTCAGAGAATGAATTTTCAGATTCGACAGCAGCTGCAGTGATGTATGAACTGTATTGAGCTTGCGTGGTTTTTCATATTATGCTTCAATAGTACAGCTGCAAAAAATGCAGAGATTATCAAATTGACTTTTACCACTGATAGATTCTGTTCTTTTTTGTAGGTTTCTGCAACCTTGTAATCCATTATAACGTACCTCAAGTATAAGTAGGTAGGTTGTACAGCTGTAAATTTGCCACATAATTTATTAACCCCTTGTATTATGTTGTTTCAGTAGAGCCAGTATATAGAATAGTACATCCTCCATCTTTACAGAAGCAGCTTAAAGTTTCATAGAGCAAAGCAGCATTCTTTCATTCATGCATCCTGTCACTTCCTGGTCAAGCTGTCTGTAATTAGCCTATGAGCTCTGTGTATTCAGACTTCTGCTAATTAGTCTAGATTAGATAAACAATCTTCTGCTTCCAGGTCCAGAGAATCTTCAGCGCTAAAGTAAACAGTAGTAATTAGTGTCTTTTGTCTGAAAGATCAGATAACACACAAGCTCTCAGGCTTCTGGCAGTTGTGTGCTGGACCTGTGTGATTATGTCACTCCCTGCTATCAGATAAGACAAACAGCAGTCGAGAACAAGCAAACAGGTCGGTAACTAGAGAAGCCTGAAAGCCCTCAGAAGATGATAAAATCATTTGTAGCTCCTGAACAAAAATAAATAAATGAACAAAGCAATATATTTGGAAAACATCTTCATTTAGTGTTCCCTACATGTTGAAAGCTAATCTTTGTAGTGAGACAACCCCTTTAAGTTCATTTTTAACAGCCATATTTCCTGCAAGAGCACCTTAATACAGGCAAACAGTTACAGGAATAAATTGGCAAGCCCCCCACCATAAACACTCTGGGCGACATGTCAGATTTCAGGCTACGGCACTTTTTGGCATATTTTGCACCTAAAAACTGTTGTAGTCTCATTCTATATAGAGTTGAAACCGAAAGTTTACATACACTACAGTACATAAAAAGACACATATGCATGTTTTTCTTACTATCTGACATGAAATCAGAATAAACCTTACCTGTTGTAGGACAATTAGGATTACCAAAATTATTTATATTTGCTAAAAGCCACAATAATGAGAAAAGCATTTTTATTACTTTCTGCAAAGTCAAAAGTTTATATACACTAGGATTACTATGCCTTTAAACAATTTGGGAAAGCCCATATGAATATGTCATATCTTTGGAAGCCTGTGGTAGTTTTATTGGCAACATCATCATCAATTATAGGCAAGTACAAACAAGATTGGAATGTCCAGCCAGCATACTGCTCAGGAAGGAGATGGGTTCTGTGTCGCAGAGATGAGCGTGCTTTGGTCCAACTTGTACATATCAACCCAAGAACAAAAGCAAAAAACCATGTGAAAATGTGGGCGGAAGCTGGTAAGATTGTGTCATTATCCACAGTGAAACGAGTACTGTATCAACATGGGCTGAAGCCGTTACTCCAAAAGAAACATATAAAAGCCAGATTAATGTTTGCAAATGCACACAGAAACAAAGACCGACATTTTTGAAGATATGTCCTAAAATTGAGTGGTTTCACCATAATGACCAGAAGGAAAAAGAGAGAAGCTTGGAAGCCTAAGAACACCATCCCAACTGTGAAACACGGGCGTGGCAGCATCATGTTGTGGGGTTGTTTTGCTGCAGAAGGGACTAGTGCACTTCACAAAATAGATGGCATCATGAGGAAAGAAGATTATGTGGCAATACTGAATCAACATCTCAAGACATCCGCCAAGAAGTTAAAGCTTGGGCAGAAATTGGTCTTCCAAATGGACAATGACCTGAAAAATACCACAAAACTGGTTATAAAGTGGTTGAAGGATAGCTAAGCCAATGTTTTGGAGTGGCCATCACAAAACACTGATCTCAATCCTATTGAAAATTTATGGACAAAACTGAAAAGTCAGGTGCAAGCAAGGTGACCTACAAATGTGGCTCAGTTACACCACTTCTGTCAGGTGGAATAAGCCAAAATTCCTACCAACTATTGTGAGAAGCTTGTGGAAGGATATCTAAAATGTTTGACCCAAGTCATATAGTTTAAGGGCAATGGTACCAAATACTAATGAAATCTATGTTATTTTTTTGACTTTGCAGAAAGTAATACAAATACCTTAAAAATTCTCTCCCTCTCTCTCTCTCATTATTCTGGTATTGGCAAATATAAATAATGTTGGCAATTCTAATTGACCGAAAACAGGTAAGGTTTATTCTGATTTCATGTCAGATGAGAATAACATGCATATGTGTCTTTTTATATAGTGTATGGAAACTTCTGGTTTCAGCTGTATGTCTGAACAGTTGTACACTAAAATATGGCACAGTTTTCACCAGGCATGACACATTTGGATGTGCGTCAAATATGCTAGCTAAGATATGCTATGTGCCTAAGTTATGCATCTAAGATATGCTATGCTATGCTATGCAAGACATACCACATGCCAGATTTTAAAACATGTCATCCTATATGATGCAATACCCAGTACGGACACTTGGTACGCTGATTGTGTAGTAAGATAGTGCTGACATTTCTACATATAACACTGCAATAGCAAAGCTGTGATTACAAAATCACATGCAGGCCATTTATTTATGTGGACTAGGCCATTAATATTAGAATTGCATTATGTTTTCAACAAATAAGTGTTATTGATACATTTTGCATAGTGAAAGTTATACATTTTTACATTATAATTTGAGCATTCTAACATCACTGGTAGGATGACAAACAGAACTTAAAATAGTCAAATGGTAGTCAACCATCCAAGAATTATATGAAGCATGTATTAAGTATCAAACAATAGGGACTCATTAGTAAAAAATGGAGTTGGAGAACAAGAAGGCAGGTGATAGCAGGGACACAGATGAGGACAATACCACAAATAACTTCAATTTGGAAGCAGAGCAACAACAAATGACTCTTACTCCCTCTAAATCTTTCTTTGGACCTAAATATTCCCTAATATTATCCTTAATACCAGACCTCACTGACCCTTCACTATCCCTGGAAATATCCCTAACGATGTCCCTAAGCTACCACTGACCCGGATATAAACAAGCTGTCACTAGAGATACCAAGAAAGAACCCAGGAATAAAGTCCCTAACAAACTGATATTGGGTAAACAAAGCAAAATAAGAGATACAAAGATAAATATAGGCACTAGAAGTAAGCCAAACAGAACTAGAAATACAAAAGATACTGGATGGCTAGAAACAGAATACTAGCAGATTATGACACACCATTTATCCGAACAGACAATGTACTCTGCGCCAAATTATTATTTAGGCCAGAGAAATTTATAGAGCAGATAGCAATTAGCCACTCTTTTAAAAACAAGTTAAGATGTGCAGCAAACTTAGCTGATTTTTGCTGAAAGTTGATAGTTCCCTAAAAACTGCCTCATATCTGAACTATGTTTAAGGAGAAAAGTAAGAGGCAGGAGAATACTAACGATTTGTAACAAGTATAGAAACTTCATTGTTTAGTTTAGTAGATATAGAATTAATTTGTCTAGGTCATATGATTAAATAGGAAGCATACGAAAGTGCTGCAGGGGTCTCATACATGTCTATGGAAGCGGAGGTATAGCTGTGTAGAAAACAAAGCAGTAAAGCAGCAGTATGCACGATATGTTAACAACATTCATTATAAATTATAACGTTAACCAAATATAACCATCTATCACTATCATTAAATCTAAGAATTTGACATTAGTATCAGGATTCAACAGGGGCCAGGCAAACACAATTTATCAGTTTTCCATTGTAATAAATCTCTCTCCTTTGACCAAAAGTGGCTTGTAGGAGAAATTTATCTTACATAAAGGAGATAAAATCAATTGTATAATTAAAACCTTTATCACCTACAGCATTTAGTTGGTATATCCAAAACGATCGCTTCTGCAGTTGCCTAATTGCCCTGTCACTCCCTTCCTATGCTCGGCAATGTAGATTGTGCCCATGAATCCTAATGAACTATTATTATTTACATCCATCCTTTCATAAGCACACTTGTTGACTTTTTGTATTTTTTATTATCTTCATTAATTATTACTATATTTGACATTCACGTTGCATGTACAATTAAGAAATATTACTTAAGAGAATTTAAATACAGATAGGGTGTGAGGATAGGAAATTTCAGCAACTTATGCAGCAGCGATTACGCTGATACAGGCTTACAATTTTGTATACTTCAAGACCTAAAGATCAGCCATTTTACGTCTTAAAGGTGTAGTCCAGAGGAGAAAAAAATATTGTTTTAAATAATCTCTCATTCATTGATATGCACTTTAGTAATGTATTTTTATACAAAGACAAGGTATGCATATGTTACCCTAAACCAATCTGGCACCAAATATAGTCAAGCAAATTCTTAAATTCACTAGACAAGATCATAAGACTCAGCGGGCGACATGTATGAACGGAGCTGCACCAGTATGAACAGACGCACTCCAAACTTTGGCGCAATAACTGCCTTTGTAATGCCACAAAGACACTTTTTAGTGCGCATAAGATTTGGGGTGTTCTGGAGGCGTCGTACCACATTCATAGAAATAGACACATTTATGATTCTTTGACATCAAATCTAGGTGCAGAACAGTTAGAACAGCCAGACCATAATAATGGTGGTGCCTGAGCCAGACTTGTGGTATTGGCACTACACTGCCCTGTATGTATGACCTGCAGAAGAACAGCCAGACCATGTTAAAGGTGGTGCCTGAGCAAGACTTGTCGTATTGGCTCTACACTGCGCCTGTATGTATGACCTGCAGAAGAACAGGTTCATACATTCTGCTGCATTCTACACTGCCTTAAAGCTATTTAGAACTGGGCTGTCTGCGCCAACGTTCATTCGTGTCACCTTAAGACTTAATCTTTACTAGGTATATTTAAAACAATGTGATTATTTAATGCCGTACAATACTATATATAACAACAAAATACAACTCAAAACCTATAGCAAGGCAATATGGTGAGGTTCAATAGTCAAAACACCCTGGCAATAACCTGTGAGGTCATTGTCCCAATAAGGACGGCCCCACATGGAACCTAGGCTAATAAGCCCTTGTGAACTCTAAATAAATATATACCTCTGAGAACCTGACACATTTCCTTCCCTTACCAACACGGCAGGGAATTCATCAGGGATATGGTAAATGGTATATTTAAAAGTTTAACCAAAATAATTGTAAACAGAGTACACACAATGTAGCCAGATCCAATCCAAATGTAAGTACACTTTAGCCGAATCTGTCAAACATTACAGGTGACATGTATGAACAGGGCTGCGGCAGATATCTGGTGTCTTTTCAGTCAGATATCAGGCGCAGCCCCGTTCACACGTGTTTAAATCTCCCGCACATCATTATCGGGCGCATTACATAGCGCCCGCGGCACTTTGTAATGCGCCCGATCTAGGGGGGCGTGTATAAGACGAGGCGCACTAAAACCATACGAAGCTATAAATCTATAGCTTCGCTACGGAATTTCTAGGAGCATTACAGCTGGAACAGGTATATCACTTTCAAAGTGGTTTACCTGAGCCAGAACTGTCATCCGAGCGCTAGAGCGGGTTCATAAATCAGGCGCATTCTATGCCATTATTATGCGCATGACATGTGGCGATAACCCACCAAATTTCATGCATGTCGTCCAATTTGTGGAAATCACAAGTCCAAGAAGATATTTGGAGTATTTCCACCTGTCTAGATCTTCAACAGAGTTATGGCCAAAAGTAAAATAGACAGAGAAGGAATTTTTATACAATTCAGGCAACCAAAGGGGTTTGGCTTTTTTAAGTCAGCCTTCAAAGCCCTAACTCATTGGCCCTGCCTCTCTAGATTTTAACATGAGGTAGAAAACAGGGGATGAGCACTGAGACTGGACCTGGGAGAAAGGAAGAAACACAAAGCAAAGCACAGCAAAGTATTCTGGAGCTTGTAGTTTTACAGGTCAAAGGGAAAAGCAGCTTGCAAACAGGAAATGCTGCTATTCAGATACACAGAAGGAATGTTACATAGAGCACATTAAAGATGAATGAAGACTTAAATATGCTAACGGCGAATTTGAGTTTTTGGGTTTGCCGGACACCTTTAGGGTCCAATGTGTTTTGTTTAACTTTTCAATGTCACCTTCCATGAGTCATAGTTTTTTAATTCATTTATTACTGCAAATGTATGGAGCTTGTTTTCTGCAGAACAGGTTGTTGTCACGTCAAGGGAGGTACAGTGAGCCCTGACTGGAACCCAGCCCACTGTCCTTGCCTACTTGACGTGCTGCCCTAGGCGGCAGACGGCAACTGGGCAACAGTCCCTGTGCTGCTAAAGTGCTGGGGCCGTCAGAAGGAAGAATAGTAAGACAGTCCGGGTCAAAACCAAATCAGGAATGCCAAGCCACAAATCAGAACCAGAGGGATAAACGTAAACAAGCCAAAGTCAAACACGAACGGGAGCGAGGTACAAAATCAGAAGACAAGCCGGGGTCAGGAGAACAAGCCGAGGTCAGGTACACAGGTAAGCAAACAACAAAGCAATAGCACAGGTAGCAAGGCAGCCAGGAGAAAATCGCAGGCGTAGCACTCAGCTAGCAGGGTGTTTAAATGTGATCCCCAGATACCGCCCCTGTAGTTGATTGGAGCGGCCTCCCGGTCCTCCCATTGGAAGGTGCGACTCGCCTCGTGTCAGGAGTGGCTGGGCGTCTGTCACTCACACAGCTCCCAGCAGACTGTCTATCAGGGTGGGGTCGCTCATCAGCTGCTGCAGACTCCTCCTCCCTGCAAGCCGAGCGCTGCCCAGCCCTGACAGTACCCCCCTTTTAGGAGGGGCCACTGGACCTTTCCCTGGTCTGGTTTTGTCTGGTTGAGACTCATGGAATTCCCTCACCAGGTCATCAGCATGGATGGATTTAGCTGGAACCCATGATCTCTCCTCAGGACCATACCCCTTCCAATGGACCAGGTACTGCAGTGACTTTTGGACCTTACGAGAATCCAAAATACGGGCGATTTCATATTCTAACTCCCCCTCTAAACAAACCGGAGGAGGAGGTCTAGAGGGCGGAGTAACAGGCTGAATGTACCTCTTAAGAAGTGCCCGATGGAACATGTTATGTATTCGGAGAGACAAGGGTAATTTCAGCCGATATGCCACTGGGTTAACCACCTACTGAACCACATATGGACCTACAAATCTCAGCGCAAGTTTACCAGAGTGAACTTTCAATCGCAGATTTTGTGTTGACAACCATACTTTATCCCCAACCACAAACCCTCTAGAACAAAGACGCCGTCTATCAGAATTTTTCTTCTGGATGTTCTGGGTATGAACCAAGTTCTACTGAACTTGGGCCCAGACTGTGCAACAGATTTTTAAATGATAACATCCACCCCGCTGTGATCAGACGATGCACTAAAATGACGCACGCCTTGGGTGAAAACCATAATTACAGTAAAATGGCGAGGTACCAGACGAGCTACTATCCTGATTGTTAATGGCAAATTCAACCAATGGTAAGTATTTTACCCAGTCTACCTGCTGATCAGATACATAACAACGGAGTTTTTGTGTTACCATTTGATTTACCCTCTCAGTCTGCCCATTAGTCTCTGGATGGAAGGCAGAGGAGAAGGACAGGGTGATACCCAGAGACTTGCAAAGGGCTCTCCAAAAACGAGAAACGAACTGAACCCCTTCTTAGTCATGTCAGTCAAAGGCCGAACTAAGACAGAAAATTACGAATAAATTTACGATAGTAGTTCGCAAACCCTAGGAACCGCTGCAGGGCCTTCAGAGATGAAGGGCGGACCCAATCGAGAATTGCCTGAATTTTACCGGGGTCCATACGAAATGAGTTAGGAGTCAGGATGTACCCAAGGAAAGGTACCTCCTGCACCCCGAAAACACATTTTTCAAGCTTGACAAACAAACTATTTTGCTTCAGGATTTGCAATACCTGCCATACGTTTTTAAAACGTGGGAACGACCAATCTTCCGAATAGATTAAAATGTCATCCAGGTATACGACCATACAACAACCAATGAGATCACGGAAAACATCATTAACCAGGTGTTGGAACACCGCGGGAGCATTACACAACCCGAACGGCATCACCAGATACTCAAAATGACCTTCAGGAGTGTTAAACGTGGTTTTCCACTCATCCCCTTCTCGGATGCGGATGAGGTTATAGGCTCCTCTAAGGTCCAACTTGGAAAACCACTTTGCTCCCTGGATTTGGTTGAACAGATCCGGGATCAAGGGTAAAGGGTATTGGTTTTTTACCGTTATTTTATTCAGTTCACGGTAATCTATGCATGGACGGAGGCCTCCATCCTTTTTTCCTGAAAAAAAAAAAACCCTGCACCCATGGGAGACACTGAAGGTCGGATATGCCCCTTCTGTAAGCTTTCTGAAGTATATTGTTTCATTGCTAGTCTCTCTGGACCATACAGATTATATATCCTGCCCTTGGGAAACCTTACTCCGGGCAATAGGTCAATGGCACAGTCGTAAGATCTATGAGGGGGTAGTATCTCCGACTGTTTCTGAGAAAATACTGCAGCAAAGTCAGGAATAAAAACAGGAATCTGCTCCACCTCAGTATTGCCCAGTATGGTAGGGAGACATCTGTCAACACACCGTTGTCCCCACTTGACTAATTCACCTGAATTCCAGTCAAACCCCTGGGCTTTTGTTTCTGAAGCAGGGCAGCTCCAACACCACATCAGCGGGCAGCCCCTCCATGATAAATAGAGTACACTTTTCAGTATGTATGGATCCGACCACCATTCTCCAGCTCAGGAGTTTCAATGTTGGATTGTGCCCCGAGCTAGTGGAGTGAGTCAATAGCCACTACCCCTAGAGACTCAGATAGCGCTCTCCAAGGTAGGCCTAAACGTTTGACGAAAGACGCATCAACAAAATTAGAAGCTGATCCATAATCCACAAACGCACTCCCAGAACCAGACCGCGACAAGTATGAATTCTTAACTGGTAGCAGCAATTTTTTGGATATGATATGAAATAACTGCTCTCCTAGGTGATCTTCCTGCTGACCACCTAGGCGCTGGAGTTTTTCTGGCCTGGTCTTCCGTTTGAGCACTCCCCAACGCCGTTTTCCAGTTTCGCCACACGTAGAAGCACCACCCCTGGGTGCGACGAGTAGTCCTACGGTCACTAGCAGCAGTTCGCGGAAGAAAGCCCCCACTTGCATGGGCTCCTCTGGTTAAATCAGAAACAACGGGTTTTAGAGGTGACCATGGTGTGGACCACTGGAGAGGAAACCTTTCCCGACGTTTTCTTCCCTAAAAACGTCTGTCCAGACGACCGGCTAGTGCCATGGCCTCCTCTAAAGTACCAGGGGTAGGGTAAGCCACCAACAAATCCTTCACATGGTCAGCTAACCCTAATCTAAACTGGCATCTGAGAGCTGGGTCATTCCACCCAGACGGAACGCACCAGCGACGAAAATTCAGAGCAAAATTCCTCCACCGTCTTTTTACCCTGCCTCAAGGTGGACAGCTGAGTCGCGGCCAAAGCTTCCCTATCCGGGTCATCAAAAAGTACCTAAGGCGCAAAAGAAGCTGTCTACAGAAGACAGTTCTGGCGACTCAGTCGGTAAACGAAAATGCCCACTCCTGGGGGGACCCTGAAGTAGGGACATAACATTCCCACTCTTTGCTCTCATTGTCCGAGGTATGTGGGCGGAGCCTAAAATACAGTCGACATCCTCTCTAAATGCGAAAAAGGCCTTCCTGTTGCCCGAGAACCTGTCAGGCAACTGGATAGGGGGCTCCACAGGAGGGAAGGTAGTGCAGGGATACTCTGCCTTGGGGTAGATTCCTGCTGTTCTACCCTCAGCGCCAGATCCTGGACTACCTGGGTTAGCCCCTGCATCTGCTCTACCATAGCTGTCATGGGGTTCATAGTGGGGTAGAGCAGTAACGGTTCCGGCCTGCGATAATGTCACATCAAGGGAGGTACAGTGAGCCCTGACTGGAACCCAGCCCACTGTCCCTGCCTACTTGACGTGCTGCCCTAGGCGGCAGACGGCAGCTGGGCAACAGTCCCTGCGCTGCTAAGGTGCTGGGGCCGTCAGGAGGACGAATAGTCAGACAGTCGGGTCAAACAAATCAGGACGCCAAGCACAAAATCAGAACCAGAGGGATAAACATAAACAAGCCGAGGTCAAACACGAACGGGAGCGAGGTACAAAATCAGAAGACAAGCCGGGGTCAGGAGAACAAGCCGAGGTCAGGTACACAGGTAAGCAAACAACAAAGCAATAGCACAGGTAGCCAGGCAGCCAGGAGAATATCGCAGGCGCAGCACTCAGCTAACAGGGAGTTTAAATGTGATCCCAGATACCGCCCTGTAGCTGATTGGAGCGGCCTTCTGGGGCCTCCCATGGGCTGGGGCGACACGCCCCCGTCAGGAGTGGCTGGACCTTCTGTCACTCACACAGCTCCCAGCAGACTGTCTATCAGGGTGGGGTCGCTGATCAGCTGCTGCAGACTCTTCCTCCCTGCAAGCCGAGCGCTGCCCAGCCCTGACAGTTGTATTATTAAATGATGCCATTTTGTGGCATACTTACATGTTTGATTAATTATTATTAATTTTTCTGTAATTAAAATAAAACACACATAAAATTTTGCCAAAAATATGTCTCCTATCTACTGGTTCATATAAATTTGTGCCATCTTTAGAGCCCCAAATATAATGCTACTCTTTTGGTATCCTAGGTACATTTGCACCAAATAGTAAATGCCCCCTAATAGACAGTGACCAATTGCAAAACGTTCCCATTCTTATCTGGTGCCGCCTTTTCTGTTTCTGTTTGGACAGTCAGCAGTCTCAGGATAATTGGCACAATTACACCAACACATCACACCAGTCAGTGTGTGGCAATGCAGGGTTGCATAAAGGCCAAACAGCCAATGTATTAATTAGAGGTGATGGAAGAATGCAATTCTCTTGCACCTCCCATATTAAAGCTCTTGCCTTTTCTTGTCAAATATCTGCCTTAATTTAGTAAGAGGCAGAAGTGACATACTTACCTCATAAAAAGGCATAACTTCAAGCTATGGGGCACCATAGCAACATATATAACAGGGCTCTCACCTACCATGTGCCATACATAAAAATGGACCTTAGTGCATAGGAAGAATACAGCATACTTGCACATAATAATCAGTCTCAAAAGTTCAGAAACACAAGGTCAGAAAGCTATCACTAGCTGGCACTATTTTGGGTACATGCTGTGTGACTGTCCCTGTTTTAGGGGGTGTACTCTATGGCTGGTGCTTTTATGTAGGCACTGTATGGCTGACAATAAAGGGGTGCACTATTATTATTATTATTGTAAGAGGGCAGATGGGGTTGTGGTGGACCAGAGATACGTGTCACCAAGGACCATGGCGTTGGTGAGGTGAAAACCAGTAATTCCGGATGTCAGCAGCAGTAGGTTGCTGACACACGTTTATATTGTTAGTATACTTGCACAGCAAACAGTCTGGCTCAGGTTTTCACAGGAGCAGTCCAAGAGCAGGGTGGGAGGACTGCTCCTACATCTCCAGGGCCAGGCCAGTTTTTTATTGTGTTATGTAAGCCTGGAGGTCAGGTGAGTTAGGGGAAGTGAGTTTTTTATGTCTGTGAAGCTGGAGAAGAGTGGTGGTGTCTACGCTGCAGAGTGCCAGGAACAGACTACACGCCAGTCTCAGGTGGAGACTAGGAAGCTTGGAGGCTGATCTGGACACAGGACTGTAAGTGTCCCGCATGGACTGTGTACAACTGTTTATCCCTTCGTTTTGGCTGAAGTTAAGCCCATGTTTTGTTTACTGTTGGTGCAAAGCTCAAAATAAACGCCTGACCGTTGAAACAGATTCAAAGACTGGTCCTGTATTATCCTACCACCAAGCTGATCCCTTACATTATTTATTTTAGAGCTCAATTGATTCCAGGACTCTACATTCAAGGGGAGTTAAATACATAACATATGTCAATCAAATACAATGGTGATGATAAATGACTAACAAATGATACAGAGGGAAAGAGAACCCTGCCCGCGAAGGCTTACAATCTACAAGGAAGGAGGGTAGAGACCGAAGGTCTGGGGCGGTCTGGGGCGGTGTACTGGTGGTACGGTTATTGTAGGTTATAAGCAATCCTGAAGAGATGGGTTTTCAACCACTATGTGGTTGACACTAAAAGGAATGCTGTATCCCTGGCACTACTGGGGGACAATGTGGATAATTGAATTAACAGACTGATATATTCATGGAATTGTGAATAGTGTTGCTTGAATAGATTCTTGTTTAGTATAGCACTGATTTAATTGAAATTGTGAAACAAAATTGGTTCAGGACATCCTAAACCTGAAGTTTTTCTCTGAGTCTAACTCTATCCCTAGCTGTAACCGTAACACTGACCCTAAGTTGGAGGTTGGGGTTTTTATATGTGTTTTTACTAGTTGACTTATCTTTCTGGACTGGTCCCAATCTAATGACACTACTGTTGTGGAATTACTTCCAGTTATCTCTATGTTATGGAAACCAAAAGTGATATCAGACCAGTAGTGATGCCGCATTGAGACAACTGCCAGACTAGAAGTGCCGCAAAATGGTTTCAAAGTTTATCTGTAAAAAACAATGAAAATTTAGGGTTAGTGTAGATATCTTTGGGCAAATTTTGTCCAAATTTGATTTGGGCAAACCCAAATAATTTGGGTCGAACGTGATATTGACCCAAATCCAAAGCACAAGACTAATTGTTAATATCGGGGGCATTTGAATTATTTGTAAATATATTGTAATAAAGGTTCTATCTTAAAACTTTTTTTTTATCTTCCGATGCAGCAGCTTATCCTGGAGTGTATTCTGTTAATATGTCATGAATGTTGCATATGGAAATTGCCCTTTAATTAATTTTGTGCTCCTTATGAGTGGAACCATTGTTAAATGTAGTCCTTAAACAGGATTTTAAACCCCTACTTTAAATGACCAAAAACATTTTTTAAATCTAATAATACATCCGTATTAAAATAAATTTTTTACTATATGTCTTTGAGCATTTTCTTTTAATTTTCTATTAAGATTTTGTAAGATATTTTTCTCATCTGACAGAGTAGATTGTCGAGAAAATTGAATAAAGCAGCTGTTTCTTCAGGCCTTGTAGCATCACAGAACAAGCTGATACAGTATGTGTGCAATGGAGCAAAAATTCCCATTGCAGGATGCTGAAGGAAACTTGACCTTAACTTAAGGTTGATTATTCAGAAAGTAAATTATATATGTATTAATGAAAAACTTTGCGGCTTCATGTATCACATAGATGACAAATTCAAACAAACACAAAGCTTTTGACTTTTATTCATACCATCTGCTACAAGTTCAGCAACAGTTTCTTTAAAAACCTGGTGAATTTGCTCTTTGGCTTTACCTGCTGTACAGTCAGCTGCAATAGTTTTTTGACTGCCGACCAGGCCTTCCTTCAAAGAGCAGTAAACAATTATATTCAAAAGTAAAGTTTCTGGAGTAAAAGAAGCCAAGAATGAATAAAATGAGCAGCAGATAGTGTGGATAGTTTAAGGATTTTTTTCTACAGAGTATTGTATTGTTAAGTTTAGAGAGGGGAGCAATTTTCAGAATTTCAGAATGTGGCTAGTATAATCAATGAGGATTATCTATGGTAAACTTTAATTCATGGAGTTTAACACTATATAATGCATGCACACCACACCATGAAGCATTGGAATGAGGTTAGTTCATGGATATGTTTAACCCTCAAGGAGTATTTATATTTTTCAATCATTTGTATTGCTCAAAAATGAGGCGATTCTGCCTATAGACTTGGGATCAAATATTTGACCGTTTTAGGTATACAGCTCCTACTCAGGTGTATCCATGGGTATAAAATGAAAGCAAACCCTGTGTGTAGTCTGACCCAACAGTGTTGTGTTAGTCAACTCATTCTCTGTAAGGCCATGTCCCCACTGCATGGTTTTTCAGCCGGTTTTTAAGCCGGTTCTCGGCAGAAAAACTTTTACATGGACCTTAATGGAAAATCCGTGAAGCGGTCCCCAATGCACAGGTTTTCTGCCCGGCGGTTTCTCAGACTGCCAGTGGTCCGAAAAACATAGAACATGTTAATTCTTCCATCCAGTTTTCGGACGGAAGATGAATCTGTCTATGTGAAGGGGAAGGACTTTTCTCCACAAACCGCAGAGAAAAGCCGTCCCCGGCGGCCGTGTGCATGGCATGAAAACAGGACAAATACTGGTCAGATAAGCCAACCGGTATTTGTCCTGTGCCGTGTAAACGGCCCTTAACATGTGACTGCACAACTAAATGACACAGGGTTTGTTTGTAGTGTAAAAAACTGGAGAATATATGTGTCTGCAAAGGAGCTGCATACATAAAATGCAGGGATACATGAGCACTTGTAAATCATTAGTTTGAAATGGGTGTGTAATATACACAGTCAAGTTACACTATTGTGACCACAAGCTAACATCCAAAGAAGCCACAGTATGGAGCACAGACAACAGCTAGATGGGCTGGGAGTGACTCAATATCTGGAGCCATGCTGACTGCATCCCACAGTTGATGGAGGATCCATAGAGCGAACACCCCCATTGAAGTGCTCTCACAGATGCTGGGTTCAATTCTGTGGAATCAGGTAGCGAGGGAAGTACAGTACATGGAAGTCTTGGTCCCACTCTTCCAACCAATGTTGGACATTTCTAGCCATGTGACATGTCACATTGTCTTGCTGGAAAATCCCATCTGCCCTAGAGAAGACAATCAGCATGGATGAGTAAATGTGATCTGCAAGGACGGATTCAGACCCAAATCGGTTGAGAGTGTCTTCCACGTGGATGAGAGGCCTAGAGAATGACATGATAACATTCCAGAGACCATAATGCTGCCATCATCAGCTTGTGTTCTTCCAGCATTGGTTGCAGGGTGTTTGTTCTTTGATTTTTCTCACCTGACACGCCAACAACCATTCATTTGATTAAGAGGCTAACGTGATTCACCAGAGAAGGCAACCCTTTGCCAATTAGCGGAGGTCAAATTGCGATACTGCCATGGAAATTGTAGCCTTTTCTGCCAATGCCACTTGGCTAGCAGAGGTGCAGTGACATCCAGCTGCTTCAGAATCCAATACACAATAGAGTTCACTGAACTGTTGTGTTAGACACACGTCAGGTAGCCCCCTTTGGTCATTTTGGTGGTGAGCTGCTTTACTGTGGCACGTCGGTCCACCATTGCATAACTTTATAGCCAATGTTCACCTCTTACATTAATGGCACGTGGTGCTTCGCAATCTCCATGTCGCTTATTTGTAATGGTGCCATTTGTACACTCATTATCCACTTTCACTTCACAATCTGTGCAGTTTCAAAAGTACCGGCATTTTTCACCTGAAAGTTAATTGTCATCCCTTTTTTCAGCGTTGATAAATCATCCCTTTGACCCATGACAGCAATGAGTAATATGTTTGCAGACAGCCTATCACACACCTTATATACCCACAAACAAAGCTCATTACATGTGACTTCCTTCATGAGCTATGTGCTGCGGACAATGAAAGTCCAAAACAGTCATAATAATGTGACTTGATGGTTTAAATTTACAGTTAATGCAAAACCTAGTCCATAACCCTAAGCCATTGATTGCAGTGCCACAATGAGATGAAATAGCTTTGCATTAGCTGTTAGCATTTGGAGAGATAATGGACTCTGCCAGCCAATATGACATTTCAGAAGATTTATGGGTAGGAAAAAAGGTCCAAATTCTGTGTTGATTAATGTCATAATATACACTGTGGCACAGACATCGAGACGAATGATAAAATCATGGGTCAATGCAGGCAATTTCACAAAAAATAAAGATGTATAAAACTAGAAGTAAATAACTGCGTTGGATAATAACCAAATATCACAGCCGTAAGGTGATATATAAGTAGATGCAGATTTATATACCAACAAAATTAAGAATTGGTACTTGCACTTCACTAAATATTATACACCAGGGCACTTTAAGACTGCCAGCACACAAAACTATCACAAACAGGTCACAGATAAATCACAAATGAGAAAATATTGGGCAGATTTATCAGGATTAGCATTGATCGAACCATTCAAGAAAAGTTAAAGGGGTTTTGCCATGATCTAATGTTGACATGGGAACCTCCAAAATGGGTATTTAATCACTTTTCTAAATATATGTAATTAAAAAAATGAAGCCTGTGAGAGCTGCAGCCTTGCTTAGATGTTCTTAGTTTCCTGACTGTTTACATTAGCTATGACCAGGAGCTGATCTGGCCATGCTTGCATTGTTTGCACTTCTTATCTGATGGCAGCTTTGAAGGGAGGGGTAGAACAAAGCCTTTGTCTGCTGTTTAGAGAATCCACTGGTTGTAATGTAATTATCTGAGTAAACATGCAGATGCTCCCTGCTCTGCCCTCCTCCCTCCTCCCTGCAGCAGTTCATGAATGCTGCCTGCTTGGATCTTATCTTCTCTCCTGAGCAGATAATAGGGAGAACACTTGTAGAGCTTATGCACAATATAGTTATCCTCTGGTTTAGCCAAACAATGTTTGCTCAACTACAGAGACTGAATATCAGCCTCGGGAGCCTGCATGGGAGGTGGTGCGATGACATAATGGAGGAGGCACTTTTTTTAAACACAGAAACACAACGCCCCTTTTTTCATGGCTCAAGAGGACAGTTCAACCTGTTAGGTGAGGAAAGTAATATTTCTACTGCATTGTATCTGTGCATAAGTGCCTATATGCGTAAAGCGCTGTAGAAAGAAATAAAAAAGAAACAAGAGGATTAGAATTGATTTTAAATTCAAAATATTACATCTTAGTACACACTACTTCTGGACCAAGACTGCCACCTCCACATACGTTTGATCCACCTTCGTCAGGAGAGACATATGCAGCAAAGATAAACTTGACAGACAAGGCATCATGATATCATGGCACAGAAAGTTCATTTAATGTTTTCAATGCTTTTCAATGGCTTTTGTTGTGAACCAAGAACAAATGTGATTTTACCGTCAAATTAAACTATGCCCTATCTGTATAATAAGTAGACATAGTAATCCATCTGTAGGTAAAAAGTAAAGACTAGTTGGATGAGCGGATTTACGTGGCACTATCGTAATCGGGACTCGATACGTTCGATATCGGCATTATCAATAAGTATTTCGGTGGTCATAATAGATTATCGTCGATGACCATTTAAAGTCTATGGGAGAGCAACAACTCCTTTCATTTTACACCCAAACAGGGCTGGCAGAAGCTGGAAATTAACATCCACAACAGTCAAATGGATACGTGCTACATCTTAGCAACACACTTAGGTTATAAAGGCCACATGAAAAAAACTCACGGACCGTTCACTATACCTGTATTGTTACACAGCCTGTCCTTAACCTGCATCACCCACAAATAAAAAGTGCCGAACGGCAGTATAGTTGATTTGAACATATATTACTTGAACTGGAAATTTGAATATCACCTGTCCTGGAACGCCAGGCATGAGCCCAAACTGCATGACCCAGTTTAAAAGTGTTGGAAAAAGGGATGTCTTTCAACACCATTTTTAGTTGAACTGGACATTAACTATATCATGTCCTGTTACAGCAGTATGACCATTAAAACTGTCTGACCCCAGATTAAAAGGTGCCGGAAAAAGGAGTCTTTCAACCACCATTTTAGATTGAAACTGGAACATTATCTTATTGTCCTGTACCAGCAAGTATGACCATTCAACCTGTCTGACCATCTTATTAAAAAGTGCTTGGAACAGGAGTTCTTTCAACCACCATTTTAGTTGAACTGGCAGTTGACTATACCTGGTTCTGGACGAGTCATGACCATTAAACCTGTCATGACCCCAATTAAAAAGTGAAGGGAAAAGGGTGTCTTTGAACACCATTTTAGTTTCACTGGACATAGGACTATTAACTGTCCTGGGCCACAGCATGACCCCCTAAACCGTTTGACCCACAGATCACAAAGTGCCACTACGCTATTTTGTACAGTGACTCTCATTTAGTATATTTTTGGTAACTGACATTTGTTGTACAGAAATTTATTTTAGGAAGTTTTATTTATAGTTTTACATTATTACCATTTGCTTTTTTTTCAAGTGTGATAAAATACACTTACACACTCCCTTGAAGGTTTTTAAAGGTAGTTTTTCATGTGTAGATGTTGTTATTTAGTCCGCACACCCCATAAGGTAATACAAATGTCCTTAATCATCCCAAAACACCTTCTTAGTTGAGAAGGACATTTGCCCTCCTGGCTTCTGAGGACTGATTCAAAGCCAATCAATTCCACATGGTTTAATTTTTTTCCTCCAATTCCTTCTTCATTGATTAGGGACAAGACTCCCCTGGACATCAATGAGCGGCGCCCCATAGTGACTCAGCCCCAGAATATTTTAAAGCCTCAAAATTGTGCAATTTGTGGTCCAGCACCTGGTGACCCTTTTGACACTACTTAATCTCACAGAAATCACTTTTTCAAATCTGATTTTTTAGAGAAATTTGAAGCTTCCTGAATTGCCCCTAACGGTGGAGAGCAGTGTGCCGTCAGCCCCCCTCTGGTTAACACGGAGGTCAGCCCCCGACTTACAGTGGACGGCGTGGGTGAGAGACCAGGCTAGCGTCTGTTCATTTATTAACACGCAGGTTCGCAGCTGGGCCGCGGAGTTACAGTGGGGTGCGGTGATAGCCCCAGCTGGCGTCGCGTCATCTATTAAACCACGGAAAAATTCTTATGACACGAGCAACGAAAACAGTATGAAGAAGCAGAGGTGCGGGAAGCGGAAGGTGGAGAGTTATGTATAAGTGTGAGGTTAAGGACCTCCAGCCTTCCTCAGTACACAGTCAAGACCTGGGTAGGCTTGCCCTCTGTATGAGTGCGGACCAATTGTGCTTCACTTGGCCAATTCTCGGTGGTTAACGCTCCTGTTCACCAGGTGACCTTTTTCTTGGCATTCTTTTTCTAATTTTAATCAACTTGCTGGAGGAAATTGTCTCTGAAATTTTGTTCTCTGTCCGTGCTCCATACTCCATGTCCTCTGAATAACCTACATCTGGTCAAGTTTTCCTGTACCTCCCTTGTACAATTTAGAGGAATTTTTTTACCAGCTATTTTGTACATGCAATTTTTTTTGTAGTTTAAATCTAGAAAACACATTTTATTAAATGGGTTGTCTCAATACAGGGATTGATAGCTATGTTAAAGAGTCATTTTGCAATATGTGTCCATTAACAGTGTCCTACCTATTCCTGTTTCTGACAGCACCATCACCCTTGAGCCACTCTTGACAATTGTGAAGAACAAATGTCTGTTAGAAACAACATTTTTTTATAATAGGACCTGTAGTATAGCTGCATGTCACAGCAAAATCCCCCCAAAAATTCAAATCATTACCCTTGAGCCACTTTTGACAATTGTGAAGAAAAAATGTCTGTTAGAAACAACATTTTTTTATAATAGGACCTGTAGTATAGCTGCATGTCACAGCAAAATGCCCCCAAAAATTCAAAGCATGACCCTTGAGCCACTTTGGACAATTGTGAAGAACAAATGTCTGTTAGAAACAACAATTTTTAGAATAGGACCTGTAGTATTGCAAAAAAAAAAAAATTTCAAAGCAGCATGACCCAAAAAATTATAAAATGACTTCTCAGCCACTGTTAAAAATTGTGAGGGAGAAATGCCACTTAGAAGCCACATTTCTGTTCCAAAGGACCATGATTATTGCTGTATCTCACAGCTACATGACCCCAAAAAATTATAAATATGACTTCTCAGCCACAAATTAAAAATTGGTAGGGAGAAATGCCACTTAGAAGCCCATTTCTGTTCCAATGGACCATAAAATTTTAGCTGTATCCCACAGCTACATGACCTCAAAACCACTGACAATTTCGAAAACTTCTAAAGATAAAGTGAAATAAATGGAAATACGGTGTTGTCATGAAACCTTGCTGTCTTTTACAGTCTCCTCACAGCAAACCAGCAAATGAAATGTTGGGAAAAAAAAGAATAAAAATTGCAGAAAGAAAGGATCATTTTAAAAAAAAAGTTTTCAAGAGGCCGATTTCTGTTTGAAGAGGAATGTGAAGTAGACCAGCAACTAATCGGGGACCTCGGCAATTGGGGCCACAACATCATCAGAGATCCATGCCTGATTCATCTTGATGAAAGTCAATCGCTGGAGCATGTGGAGGGTGGAATTCCAGCGTGTTGCCAAAATAACAATGGATGGTTGACGGGGGGGCCGAGCTGGGCGCTTGGGAAACGCAGCCCGGCGGGGTGAAAGCAGGGTGCGAACAGCGGAAGTGCCCAATTTTGACTTGGCCTTCCCTCAGCAGGGAGCCGGGGCCGGGGGCTCCCTTTTGAAAAATTTTGGAAAGACCCAAAGGGTTTTTGACATGTGCCCCGGCAAGGGTGGCTCCCGCCTACCCCATTTTTAAGGGGGCCACAGATTTCGCCCCCTTATCCGGGAAAGGTTCCCTTTTCAAACCAGCCCCGCTCGGGGCTGTTTTTCCCGGGGAGCCCTCCACAGCTCCTGAACCCGTGGGGTGGGACGGTCTCCCAAAACAGATTTTAAATTTCAACATGGCCTGGGTTTCCCCCTGGGGACGTATGCCCCAGAGGACCTTGGGGGAAAGACCCTGCACCCTCCCCTGCGGTTTTGAAGAGCGTGCGCCGAGCCTCGGAAACCACCGTCAACCCCAAGAAACCACCCAGCTCCCCAGTGAGTGTCCCCAGATATTTAGCGGGGAAAGAAATGCCGCTCGGCATCTGGTATTGGGGGGCAGGCGAGGGGCCCTGAAGTGGGGGAAACCCCCTCTTTGTCCCCAGACGGAAAGGAACATTTCCCCAAAGGCCCAAAGCCCCGGCAAAGCCCACATTCAGGTTTTGGCTTTGGGGGGGTTTGGGGTTTAAAATGTTTTTTTCTCCCCCAAACCTGGAAGACAGAAGGGGCTGGCTGCTAGAACGGCCCGCTGTCGGCGGCGGGGTCGTCAAATGGCGGAAAGGGGAGAAGGGGGTATGCTGAACGGAGGTATCCCGATATGACTCGGAGGGGGGGACATGGGCAGCTGAGAAACTCTTGGTGGGGGGCGGAGGGGGAGGAGGCAGAGACGAGGGTGTAAACAGGGGTTGGGGGCCCCGGGCGTCGGTCTGGCAATTTTTCGCTGCATGTGACTAAAAATGTTGGTAGGGGTTAAAAAACCCCAAAGGGTTTTCTTGCCTCTATTATGTTTTTTTTACGGCAAAGGGGCTATGACATCACTGGGTGAATCAGAGGCTTGCTCAAGAAGGCGCGGGCTTGGGGGGTCCTGGACCTTTTGACGGCATAAACGAGGAGCTGGGTTTTCCCCGCTGACTGTGGCTGGCGGAATCATATAGCGGACTTCTGCGACCGCCCTTCCCCTTTTTAAGGCGGGACCCGTACTGACATACCCCATCGTTTTCCCCTCCCGTCAGTATGAAGGCTCGCAAGAAAAATTCTGTAAAAAAGACCACGTTGGGGATCCGAAATGCTCATCATCATATCAACACAGGTATTGTCGTCCTGCTTCTGATCTGGGAAAGCGGGCTAAAGCAAGGGGACTGCAAGGCTTTGCCGACCCCCGGGAATTTTTCCAAATTTGCCCGGCTTCTTTCCCCCTTTGTGGACAGTAACGGGCTCATGCAGGAAAATCCCCCTCTTTGGCCTCTTGATCTTTTAAACATGCCTTCTGACCCAACCGCATTTTTTTCTTAAAAAGAGGTTTCGAAAATGGATTATCCACAGGGTGGGTACACGAGTTGACAAAATTTTGGGGTGGTTCATGTTGGAGGATGCTGATGTGCTATGCGACATTTGTGGCCGTGACTGGGAGGACGGGAGGTAAGATGTGGATGCAGGTTGCATTAACCAAATGAAGAAAAAAAGGGGTTTGGGGACGCTGGGTTGTTACTGAGATTTACAGGGCCCTGGCCCCCGTGTTTGGCAGGGCCCGGGGCGGGGCCTGGGAAATGACGATTTCCCCTGGCATGCGTGATGTTTGCCCGGGGGACTGGGGGAGCACCTTCTCTTTGTAAAATTCTCCTCCAATTTTCCTTTCCCCCCTCTTTCTCGCCCTTTCCACCTTTTAATTTTGCTTCCCCTGTTCAGAAAAAAAATAAAAATTTTAGAAAGGGAGGAAGAGGTTTTTTTAAAAAAAATTCTTTTTAAAGGAAAGGAAAAAAACAAAACTATTTTAAAAATCCTTCAAAACAAAAAAAAGAAATTTTGGATTTAAATTTAAACTGCAAGGGGGGGCTATATTAAAAACAGCTGCCTGCGCCAAAAATGAAAAAAAAACCACGTAATTTTGAAAAGTATAAAGGGTTTTAAAAAAAGGGATTTTTTTTTTGGGACCCCAAAAATGTGGTGGGTTTCAAAAATTTTCTGGTTCAAAAAATTTAAAAAATCCCAAAAAAATTGATTTTTTCAAAAAAGCTTTTACGACCCCAAAAAGGGAAAAAAACAAGTTGGGGGGAAAAAAAAAAAAAATTTTTAAAAAATTTCGGATATTAAAAATTTTATTTTTTTTGGCCCCCTAAACCCCCACCCGGGGTTGGGTACCAAAAATTTTGGATTTTAAAAATTTAAAAAATGACCAAAAAATTGGAAAAAAATATTTTAAAAAAAATTGGGGCTGACCCAAAAATGAAAAAAAAAAACCCCGTTTTGGGAAATTTTAAACCCGGGGTATTAAAAAAAGGTATTTTTTGGGCCAAAAACCCATCAGTTTTCCACCTGTGGGTGACTAAAAAAAAATTGGGTGTATTTTAAAAAATTTAAAATGCAAAGTGGGTTTTTTTCAAAAAAAAGCTTGAAATGACCAAAAAAAAGAAAAAAAAAGGGGGCCAAATGGGCGGTAAAAAATATTTGGGGGTAATAAAAAAGGGATTTTTTTGGGCCCCCCTAACAATTCCCCCCTGTTGGGGGGAAAATTTCTAAAATTTTTGTATTCAAAAATTTTTTCTGCAAAAGTAGAAAACTCTCCCAAAAAAAAGGGTTGGGCGACCAAAAAAATGAAAAAAAAAAAAAACCCCCTGTCGAAAAGTTTACGGATATTTAAAAAAAGGTTTTTTTTGGCAAACCTTTTTTTACAACCCGTGGTGACTACAAAAATTGCTGGGGTTCAAAATTTAAAATGACCCAAAATAGGGTCCCATCAAAAAAAAGCTTGACTGCCAAAAAAATGGAAAAAAAAAAAAAAACCCGGGCTGAAAAAAAAAATATAAAAGGGTATTTAAAAAAGGGATTTTTTTGGGAACCCCAATTTAGTAAAAACCCCCATTGGTGAAATTAAAAAAATTTTTTTTAAATTCCCAAAATTTTTTAAATGCCCAAAATAGGAAACTAATTTAAAAAAAAGCTTGGGCTGACCAAAAAAGTGGGGAAAAAAAAACCCTGGGCTGGAAAAAAGTATACGGGGGGTAATAAAAGGTAATTTTTTTTTCACCTTTTCCCAATTTTAACCTGTGGTTGGGCTAATAAAAAAATTTCGTATTAAAAATTTAAAAAACCAAAAATGATCTTTTTAAAAAAAAAGCTTTTACCTTTACCAAAAAATGAAAAAAAAAAAACCCCAAACCCATCCCGGAAAAAGGTTTTACAGAAAATTAAAAGGTTTTTTTTTGGCACTTTCAGTACCCCCCTGTTGGGGGAATACAAAAAGGGTTTTTCGGAAAAACAAATTTAAAAGGGGAAGGGGGCTCTTAAAAAACAACCCGCTGGCCTGCGCCAAAAAATGAAAAAAAAAAAACGTAAAACTGGAAATGTATAATGATAAGGGAAAAAAAATTTTTTGGCACCTATAAAAAAGGGGGGAAAAAACAAAAAATTGCTTTGGGTTCAAAAATTTTAAAATTTCAAAAAAGATTTTATCAAAAAAAAAAAAGGCCCTTGGGGCTGGGAAAAAAGGGGAAAAAAAAAAAAAACCCCGTTGGAAAAAAAATTTAAAGGGGATTTTAAAAAGGTATTTTTTGGGCCCCTATCAAATATTTCCCCGTGGTGGAAATAAAAAAAAGTGCTGGATTTAAAATTTTAAAAATGCAAAAGGGGGCCTTTTATCCAAAACCCAAAAAGGGTGGCCCGAGGGGCCCTAGTGAAAAGAAAAAAAAAAAAAAAACCTATCTGAAAATGGGTTTTCTGAAAAATTAAAAATTTTTTTTGGGGGACCTTTTCAAAAAAGTGGGGGGAATAAAAAAGTTGTGGATTTTAAAATTTAACTGCCCAAAATAGGGGAAATATCAAAAAAAAAAAGGGGTTGGGCTGGGGCCAAAAAAAGGGAAAAAAAAAAAAACCTGTCTGAAAAAAGTATTTCGGATATTAAAAAAAATATTTTTGGCCAAACCCATTTAATTTTTCCCCCTGTGGTGACTACCAAAAAATTGCTGGATTCAAAATTTAAAAAACAAAGGGGGGGGCTCCCAAACAAAAAAAACAGGGGGGTGGGCCTTTCGCCCTAGTGAAAAAAAACCCCGTACTGAAAAAAGTTTTTTAAAGATATTAAAAATGTAATTTTTTTTTGGGACCTTTTCAAAAACCTTTTGGTGGGCCAAAAAATTGCTGGGGTTCAAATTTTTTAAATGGGAAAAATAGAAACTAAACAAAAAAGGGGGTTGGGGGCTGACCCCAAAAAAAAAGGAAAAAAAAAAAACCCGTCTTTTAAAAAAGTTTTTACGGATATTAAAAAAAGGGATTTTTTGGGGGAGCTATTAGTACCCCCTTTTGGTTTACTACAAAGTTGGGGTGAATTTTAAAATTTTAAATGCAAAGGGAGATCTATCAACCCCCAAACTTGACTGGGGCCAAAAGTGGGAAAAAAAAAAAAACCTGTTTGGGAAAAATTTTTCGGAATTTTTTAAAAAAAATATTTTTTTGGGACCTAATTTAGTAAAACCTGTGGTTTACTACAAAAAAAAATTTTCTTTTATTAAAAAATTTTTTAAAAACAAAAAATTAAGGGTCTATCAAAAAAGCTTGACTGGGGGCCAAAAATGAAAAAAAAAAAAAAAAACCTGTTTGAAAAAGTTTTTAAAGGGGGTAAAAAGGGTTTTTTTTTCAACCTTTTCAAATTTTACCTTTTGGTTTTACTACTTTTTAAATTTTTTGATTTTAAAATTTAAAATGCAAATAGATTAAACAAAAAAAGGGTTGATGAACCCAAAAAAGAAAAAAAAAAAATGTCTTGGGAAAAGTATAAGGGTATTAAAAAGGTTTTTTTTTTTTGGGCCCCCTATAGTACAAACCCGTGGTGGGGTACAAAAAATTTTTTGGATTCAAAATTTTTAAATTTTCAAGGTGGGCTTTTTTTTTAAAAACAGGGTGGCCTTTCCCCCAAAAGTGAAAAAAAAAAAAAGTATTTTAAATGTTTTATGATAAGAAAAAAAGGGATTTTTTGGGGACCTATCAAAAAAAGTGGTGGGCTACAAAGTTGGGTGGAAACCAAAAATTTAAAAATGCAAAGTGATCTTCAAACCCAAAACTTTTTAAATGACCCAAAAAATGGAAAAAAAAAAAAAAAAACCCGTTTTGGGGGAAAAGAAAACGGGGTAATTAAAAAGGGAATTTTTTTTGGGGGCCCCCCCCATTTAAACCCCGTGGTGCTAACCAAAAATTGCTGGATTCAAATTTTTAAATGCAAGGTGGGCTTTATCAAACCAAAAATTTGGGGGGGCCAAAAAATGAAAAAAAAAAAAAAAAACCCTAAAACTGAAATGTTTTTAATGATAATTAAAAAAATTTTTTTTTGGCACCTATTTAACCTGTGGTGGAAATTTCAAAAATTTTCTGTATTCAAAAAATTTTAAATTTTCCAAAAATAAAACTATCAACAAAAGGGTTGGGCTGGGCCCAAAAAAGTGAAAAAAAAAAAAAACCTGTCTGAAAAAGTATTTTCGGATATTAAAAGGTATTTTTTGGGGACCTAAAAAAATAACCCCCTGTGGTGGGGCTCAAAAATTTTCTTTTATTTTTAAAATTTTTAAATGGGGAAAAATAGGAAACTATCCAAAAAAAAAAGGGGTTGGGGCTGACCAAAAAAATGAAAAAAAAAATCCCGTTTTGAAAATTTTATTTTTGGGGGTAATTAAAAAAAGGGATTTTTTTTGGGACCTATCAATTCCCCCTGTGGGACTTCTTTAAAATTTCTGTATTTCCAAAAAATTTAAAAAATGCAAAATAGATCCCAAACAAAAAAAAAAGCTTGACTGACGAAAAGGGGGAAAAAAAAACCTGTCTGAAAATTTTATACGGGGTAAATTAAAAAAAGGGAAATTTTTGGGGACCTATCCCGTACAAAACCCGTGGTGGGGTACCAAAAAATTTGCTGGAAATTTAAAAAATTTAAAAAAAAGCCAAAAAATAAATTAAACAAAAAAGCTTGGGGGGGACCAAAAAAATGAAAAAAACCAAAATGGTTTTGAAATGTAATTTTCGGATATTAAAAAAAGGTTTTTTTTTGGGGGAAATTTTCAGTTCCCCCCTGTGGTGGGTACCAAAAATTGGGTGGATTCAAATTTAAACTGGGCCCAAAAATGGCTTTTATCAACACAGGCCCGGCCCGCGCCAAAAGTGGAAAAAAAAAACCTGTATTTGAAAAAGTATAAATGAAAAAAAAGGTATTTTTTTGGCCCTTTTTTTCAAACCCGTTTTGGGGGATACAAAAAATTGCTGGATTTTAAAATTTTTAAATGCAAAGGGGAAAACTATTTAACAAAAAAATTGACTGAACCCAAAAATGAAAAAAAAAAACCAAAACCCGTCTTGGGAAAAGTAAAACGGGGTATTAAAAGGTATTTTTAAAAACCCCATCAGTTTCACCTGGGGGTGAATTAAAAAAAATTTTCTGGATTTTTAAAAATTTAAAATGCAAAAAAAAAAAGAAACTATCAAAAAAAAAAGCCCTTTATGGGGCCAAAAAAAATGGAAAAAAAAAAAACCCGTTTTGGAAAAAGTATACGGGATTAAAAAAAAGGGATTTTTTTTTGGCCCCCTATCAATTTTACCTTGGGGGGGGAATTTCTTAAAAAAATTGGGTGGAATTTTTAAAAAAATTTAATTTTCAAAAATAGGTTTTTATTTAACCAAAAAAACTTGGGGGGCTGACCCAAAAAATGAAAAAAAAAAAACCCAAAACCCGGGCTTGGGGAAAAGTATTTCGGAAAATTAAAAAAAGGGATTTTTTTGGGACCTATCTGTTTTCCCCCTGTGGGGAATACAAAAATTTTTTGGGTTCCAAAAAATTTTAAAAAATGCAAGGTGGCTCTATCAAAACCCCCAGCTGCCTGGCCCCAAAAATGAAAAAAAAAAAACGTATCTGGAAAAAAGTATTTTCTGATAAAAAAAAAGGGATTTTTTGGCCCCCCTATAAACCCCGTTGGGGGACTTTCCAAAAAAATTTTCTTTTATTCAAAAATTTTTTAAATGGGAAAAGGGGGCTATATCAACAAAAAACTGGGGGGGGGCCAAAAAATTTAAAAAAAAAAACACCTTCTGGGAAAAAAGGGATTTTGAGAATAAAAAAAATTGGGGGGTTTTTTTCACCTAACAAATAACCCTGGGAGTTACTAGGAAAAAGGAAAACCCATTTTCCTAATAAAAAAGGGCAAAAGGGAATGTCTAAAAAAAAAAAGTTTTTTTTCCCGGGAAAAAAATAAACCAGTATTTTTTTAGAGTTGGGCTGTGTTTTTAAACCCCCGGCCCCCCCCCGCTACCCCCCGTGACTTTACAGCGGTAGATGCACCTTTAAAATTCTCTGCCTAACTACCTAAAATATGCAAATCTCTGATCTAACTAACTTCTAAGGATCACAGCTAAAAGTAGAGCTGTCTCTGTGAAAAAATAAAATAATTTCGCTGAGCTGTTTGCTGAGCTGTTTGACAGAGGCAGAGCGCACGTCCTACTGCTATGAGACGCTGACACACACTGATCATGAACAGGAAGGGCTGTTCTATGTAAAACGAGGTCATGTGATTTTTCCAGCCAATCGCAACCATACACATCCCAGTCATGACGTCGCACACACATCTCTCCCTGCTCAATTCTGTAAGCTGATTTGCTGGCCGCCAAAATGATAGGAAGCGCCGAAAATGGCGCGATATTAGTAGATTATGCACAGATTTTAACCTAAATTATCGCGTGATCTAAAAAATCCGATCAACGTAAATACCGTGCCGATTTCAACTTTGTCGATAATAATCGCTCAACACTAGTAAAGACAATACATAGACAATTGGTCCAGCACGGTCTAGAGAGTATGTGTATATGTAAATAGTAGAGTTCTCTAACCACCACATTAAAGGGTTATTGCCATTTTGTGCATTTATGGCATATTTACTCTATATAGTAGATAGTGGTGTGATCATCAATCTCCAAAAAGAGGTGGATCGCTAGATTTGGCTACAGGAGAAAAAAAGTGCAGATCGGGTCCTATGTATTGATGTTCCGTTGAAATATAGATAAGTCGGGTGCTCACCTTTTTTTGCTGTACTAAGTTACGGTACAGCTCGTAGACGCGTTTGTTCCCTCAGAGTGGGGATGGAACGAGCTTCTCCCGTCCTGATACCCGCCTCAGGCACCATGAGGACGCCGGAGGCTACGATAGGGAGAAGAACAACTCGCAGTAGACCCGTGTTAGAGGGGATACTAGCGAGATGTATTGGAATGGAATCCTAATTGGACTAGAGTGCTAAATGAAATTTGAGCAAGTTACAGCTTAGTTCTATGGAGTATATTTAATTCAATGAAAATAGCACATAACGCGTTTCGCGGGTCACAGCCCGCTTCCTCAGATATGCATAAATGAACACTAAATAGCAGCAATTTATATCAATCATTCCAAAACGAGGCTAGATGTTAAACAAATAGTACCCATTCATAAAATTAAGTAATAAATATATGCAATTCTTCTAACAAATCAGGGGAGATAACGATGTTCTCTGGTGTACAATTTGTAGCATTTTACACAATCAATACATAAAAAACGTTATGACTATAAAACATGTATGTATAATATATAATATTTAAAAATAATATGCTGTCTAAAAAAATATTTAATATATATTTTTAAAAATAAAAATAAACAATATATGAAATAAAAATTACATAAGATAAAATAAAAACAAATACAATTACCTAATAGCAATGTATACAAAAATGACAGTATATATAAAAAAGAGGATTGTTTGTTCTTTTGTTAAAAAATGGCATCCTGCATTTCATTCAAACCGTGTGGTTTTAATGTATTAAGCTTATAGATCCAATAAACCTCACGTTTACTCAACATCTGGGCTCTGTCAGTACATTTTTCGGAAATGCGTTCTATAGGCTGTATACAGAAGACTGGTTCTTTACTATTGTGGATTTCTAGAAAGTGACGAGGTAGGCTATAGGTAAGTCTGCTGTGTCTAGCATCATAGCGATGGTTGTTTAATCTACGGGAAAGTTTAGTAGAGGTTTTCCCCACGTATTGCATATCGCAACTACAGGTTATAAGATAGATCACAAAATCACTCGAACAAGTTAAATTTTCTTTCATTTTAAATACCTCCTTGGTGGCTGTAGATGTGAATGTATTGCTTGTAACAATTTGATTACAACACTTGCAAATAGGATTTTTGCAAGGTATAGATCCTTTAATAACCAATTTATTCGTATTTTTCTCTGTTCCTTTGCTACTATTATCTAATGAGTGTTGTTTCAATTTTGAAGGAGCTAATATATTTCTTAGTGTTTTAGCTTTTCTGTAGATAAAATAAGGACGTGCAGGGATTACATATTTAAGACCAGGATCGCGAAGCAAAATATTCCAGTGTCTTCAGAGGATTTTTTGTACTTCTCTAAACTGACTGTTTTGAGTGGTAATTAAACATAAATTAAAATCCTTATCTTTTTTTTGTTTGATTGTTGGTTTAAGATATTGTTCCTGAGTGACCGTAGCTACTGCATTTCGAGCTCCATCCAGTAGTTTGCTAGGATATTTTCTTTGTTTCAATTTGTTAGTCAAAATATCAGCTTGTTCATTAAACATTTCCTCTTCTGTACAGTTCTTTTTCAATCTTCTATACTGTCCGAACGGTATGTTTCTCACCCAATTTTTTTGGTGATTTGAGTTAAACATGAAGTAGTTATTAGTAGTGTTGAGCGATTACGTAGGCTATCGACATCGGGCGATAGTTTATAGTTGGCCACCATCGATAAGGTTTTTCGATAGTGAGCAGTCGAATATGAGCGATGACCATTAAAGTCTATGGGAGAGCAACAACACCTTCATTCTTACACCCAAACAGGGCTGGAGAAGCTGAAATTAACAGCCAAACAGTCAAATGGATACCTGCTACATCTTAGGCACAACACTCTAGGCTATAAAAGCCACAGAAAAAAAGTCACACACCATTCACTATCCCTGTCTTGTACCACAGCATGACCCTTAAACCTGCATACCCACAAATTTAAAAAGTGATGAAGGAGTATTATTTGAAAAAACCATCATTTTTTTCTTGAACTGGGAATTTAATATCCCTGTCCCCGGGAACGCAGCATGATCCAAAAAAAACCTGCATTTTACGCACAGATTAAAAAGTGCTGAAGGAAGTATGTCTTTGAACCATCATTTTAGTTGAACTGGACATTGACAAACCCTGTCCTGGAACTGCAGCATGACCTTAAAACCTGTCTGACCCACAGATTAAAAAGTGCCAGGAAAAAAGAGTCTTTCAACCACCATTTTAGTTGAACTGGACATTGAATACCTGTCCTGGACTGCAGCATGACCCAAACCTGCTGACCCCAGATTAAAAAGTGCCGGAAAAAGGAGTCTTTCAAACCACCATTTTAGTTGAACTGGACATTGACTATACCTGTCCTGGACCGCAATATGACCATTAAACCTGTCTGACCCCAGATTAAAAAGTGCCGGGAAAAGGAGTCTTTGAACCACCATTTTAGTTGAAACTGGACACTAACTATAATTGTCTGTACCGCAGAATGACCATTAAACCTGTCTGACCCACAGATTAAAAAGTGCCGGAATAGGAGTCCTTTCAACCACCATTTTATGTTGAACTGGACATTGACTAGAAACTGTCCTGGACCGCAGTATGACCATTAAAACCTGTCTGACCCTCAGATTAAAAAGTGCCGGAAAAAGGAGTCTTTCAACCACCATTTTAGTTGAACTGGACATTGACAAACGCTGTCCTGGGACCGCAGCATGACCCATTAAACCTGTCTGACCCACAGATTAAAAAGTGCCGGAAAAAGGAGTCTTTCAACCACCATTTTAGTTGAACTGGACATTGACTAGAACTGTCCTGGACCGCAGTATGACCATTAAAACCTGTCTTACCCCAGATTAAAAATTGCCGGAAAAAGGAGTCTTTCAACCACCACTTTAGTTGAACTGGACATTGACTATACCTGTCCTGTGCCACAGCATGACCAGGGCCGGAGTTACAGTGGGTGCAGTGAGAGCCCAGGCTGGCGTCTGTCATCTATTAACACGCAGGTTAAAATTCCCTGATGACGCAGCAAGGGGAAAACTGTCGTGCTGAAGCAGAGGGGCGGAAGCGGAAGTGTGAGAACTCCAGCCTTCCTCAGTAGTGTTGAGCGATTTTTATCGACAAAGTTGAAAAATCGGCAAGTTTTTATGGTGATCGAAATTTTCAGATCATGCGATAATTAAGGTTAAAATCTGTGCATCATCTATTAAGATCGCGCCATTTTCGGCGCTTTTCCCGTATTTTGGCGGCCAGCAAATCAGATTACAGAATAGAGCAGGGTGAGATGTTGTGTGCGACGTCATGACTGGGATGTGTATGGTTGCGATTGGCTGGAAAAATCACATGAACCTCGTATTACATAGAAACAGCGTTTCTGTTCAGCCTTAGTGTCTCTCAGCGTCTCATAGGAATAGAACGTGCGCTCTGCCCGTGGCCAAACAGCTCAAACGAAATTAGTCTAATTCTCCACAAAGAAACCTCTACTATTAGCTGTGTCCCCTTCCCAATTTAGTTAGATTTAGAGATTTTGAAAAATTTTAATGTAGTTAGCTAGAAGAATTTTAAGCAGCCAAATCTTACCGCTGCAAATCCCCCAAGGGGGG